>OZ030394.1:44959523-45266699 GCA_964023965.1 Melinopterus prodromus
TAAGTCTAATGGTGTCCCATATTTGATATGCATATTGTTCTTTACTGCCTCGAAAAGTAATATAATTCAATACAATTGCTGAGTACCAAGTAAAAACTTAAGCTTAGTTGGACGGGACTTGACAACACCGTTTACCGGTAGTTTTAGATAACATGAGCGGTCTAAACTTTATCCACAAATAATAAAGAAAGGGTATCCAATAAATTCCTTGGTGTTTTGATGGCTCAGCATCTAATTTACATATGATTGACTATAAAGACAACTCTAGACTGTTTTGACTGTAGTCATGGTGAACTGTCACTTAAAGAACTAACCCAGCAGCGGCTGCGCGGTTATTATTGTCCAGAAGTAAAAACACAAATTATTGGTAACGGTTCACAGGAACGTATCAACAATGAGCCGACCTCCGTATCCAAATGGTTAATATAAACCAGCGATCGCCAACTTAGGGGTCCGCGTACCCCCAGGACTGGAGCAGACTTATGGGACTGCCCGTGAGCGGGAGAAGGACCGCAGATATAAACGGTCCATTTAGCTGCTCCAAGTTCACGCCCTTGGTCGATCCAACGCAACAAACAAAGTAATTGCCCCGTTAGCGTAACTTTTGGGATCCATCTTAGACCCAATTATTAAGTTTGTTATTGTAACAAAACAAGTGTAAAAAAAAGATAAATATATCTTTCAAGGCTTATATTAACAGTCAGCTGCCTATACAGGAGTGTCAGGAATCTTTGATTTGCGTGCCCAAACCGCTCAAAATATCTGAAAAGTGCAACAGGCATTTCTTAATGAAAGAGTAAAAACCTATTGGGCAGACTCCAAAAGGTATTAATAGTCATGGTACTAATAGTCATATAAAACATATGACACACACGCATGCAAAGTTGCGAGGACGTAATGACCGAAGGAAGTAATAACTTCGTTGTGGAGGATACGCAAGTTAATAACGTTGAAAATTTTGGTCAAATAGGCAATTTAAATGAAAATTCCCTTTATCTCAGCCCAAATGTCGCTTTAATTTGTGAATTTAAAAATTTGCAGCAGAATTATGAGCAACATCTGTTGATTCCATACCTAATCCCTAGCCGGTTTAGAGCTTGGTTGACATCTATCCTGTCAACAGGGAAAGGCTTTGTACAATAGGACAACTGCGGTTGTAACGGCCGAAGCGCACAATTGAAATTTGTTGTAGGATTACTTCTAGGACTAGAGGTGCAAATATAAGAAAGAATAAAGAATGTTGTTTGCCACAAAAAAAATGGGGGACTTCAGCCGCTATGAAATTAGGTTATTTAACCAGGAACAAACAAGCGTGCCCCGATTAAATACTCTTCGGTACAAATAAAAGTATAGAAGGCGTATCCAAACATTGAGTAATCCTTTTGGCAGCAAAATTAATTAGCTGAATTCAGTTATCAGATATTAGTCTATTTTTAATGATCTTGAAGCAAAATCGGCTCTAACTTATTTTTAGAAAACAAACAAATTTTACGCCCTAAACATCCTTGGGATGGTTTGTTTAATCTGTCAAATGCTCGACAGCAATTTTCTTGATACAAAGTATTGCGATAGGGATATCTAAAAGTTTTCATTTGAAAACATTTCAGTCTTTATACGGAGTGAACCACCTTATATAGAGTCATCTAATGACAGCACTCAAGGCAAGAATATGGTAGCTAAGGAATGTTGCTTAAAAGACAAGACCGTTTCTTTAAAATAGTCTTGTATAAACCGAAATATATTTCAAATTATAAGGCAACATTAAAAATTTTGCCAATCTCCATTATTTTGAAATATTCTCTCTGAATATTTAGAGTTTGATTTTAATAATTACTAGAGTAACAGAGTAATAGAGCTATAATTCACGAACAGAATTTTGCAATTTTGGAAAGTGATGACAAATCTCAATCTCCACTAAATTTGATTTACTATTAGAGCCACCCGGTTCTTCTTTCTTAAGAAAATTTGGGGGCAGAAACTGATCAGAAGAATTGGTCCACCTTGATACAACATATCTTAGTCGGCGCTGAATAACGACCAAATATGGTCACCCAGATTCTTTGCCCAATGTACGCATTTCAATATGGTCTAATTACTGGCTTCCGATAGGAAACGTTCCTGGTTCTGACGGTTGGGATATTGTATACTGGTACCAAATATAAGGATGTCTGCCTTGAAAGGGTACTTTAGACCAGTCATCAGCGTCCCAGGATATTGCGCCAGAATTCGCAAGATACAAAAAAAGTTGACCTTTGGTCTCTGTATATTGTTGAATAGTTCGATATTCACAATTACAAAACTTCAACAATCAATAACTAATCGATTGGGGAGTTGTTGATGACCTCACTGTGAGGTTTGTCTAACTTGACGGTAAGTCGCCATAATTATTGAACACAAAGTAATAAACTGAGGAACCTCAGTTTGATCCACTAACTTTGCAAAATAGACCATAATATTTTGATGCACATACTCCTCCCCCAAAACTGAGGACTATTATTCTTTTAGTATTCAAATATGTTGAATCTCAAAAATCTGTAAAAAATTATTTAATTTCTGGACCAGTCTACGGAAATTTTATAGTGTTTATACAACACTGAATTGTGTAATACATTACTGAAATTACAGCTTGGCCAATGTCGGGAGGAGGCGCCGACAGCTGGGTGTCAGCAAAAGGTACACTGGCTGGGACCACTGCCAGATAGATATATCTGGCGGCACTCTAGAAGTTTACTGGGTGCTCTCGGTGTACACCAAGAGTAGCTTTCTGTCACTTGTGGTCTTCTTGAAGTGGTGAATGATAGAATAACGCACCACTGGTGTCCGTCGTCTTGCCCAACATGGATCAGATGTCAGAATGCAGCTTATTACGGACAACAACACGGCCCTCTTCTACATGCGTGTAACTGAAGCCTAGGCATGCCCGGAGGTGGCACTGACGTCTGTGTGTCAGCAAAAGGGCACTAGTTGTGGTTGTGACCACTGCCTGCCAGATGCATCTGTCAGTACTCTAGAAGAGTACGGGGCGCTCTCGGTGTTCATCAAGAGCAACTTCCTGCCACTTCCATAAGAACACGACCTTCCTCTACATGGGCTAAAGGAAATGTAGGTAAAGGTAAACATTAAAAAAGTGCAGACCTGACAGCTTGTCAATTTTGACAAAAAATCACTGTTAGTGACAGTGACAGTGAGTGCCGGGGCCATGCCATTCTCCTTGGTATTGTTGAGATCTTCAACGACTAAGCTAACTGGTTAGGTTAAGATTTTGAAGAAGCCGGACGGTAAGCGATGTTGGGCGAGCCAAAAATGTCACCATCTGGTAACAGTAGGGCAACCTCCTCTGCATCGTTGAGATCTTCATCGATCATCATTATTCCGGCAATAGATCCGGGAATAGATCAATCATTAACGCTAAGCCAACTGGTTAGGTTAAAATTTTGAAGAAGATCTCGCTGTTAGATATGCTCCAGATGATGTGGGTCCAGTCCAGACTTGATTACTTCCACCTTCCGTTGGTCCCAATATGCTCCCATGGCTAAAATTTTAAGCTCTGGTAGAGAGCTGAAAAAAATGTGACGTGACATATCACGTGAAAAAAAAGAATGTCAGATATATACTGATATATACCAAGGCCGGCTTACCCATACCTGTCATACTGGACATTTCTTCGATACCATGGCTTTAAAGACACGTGGCTTATTGTGGAAATAAAGAGACTACTATATTGTCATATGAACGGATGGAAAGGAAATATAATCTTTTATAACCAATAAATGACATTAAATCAAAAAAAGAATCTGAGCACAATTTATTTCCCTTAGAAGAAAAGATAGCAAACAATATTAAATCACACACAGCAGGCACAAGGTTCTCTGCAGCACCTCTGGTATCTAAATTTTCTTGTTGATCAAACAATTTGCACTAAATTGCAACCAAAATCCCATCAAAATTTTCAGCAAATACTTTTAGTGCAGCATAATGAGCACTTCAACGTTGTTGAGTCTTTTAACATATGCTTTGCTGTGTTTAAGAAGTACTTCCAAGCGGCTAGTAGAACCAGAAAAATGTAAATATTGTCTCTATTGTTCCGAAAAATGTTACACAAGATACATATTGTGCAAATCCGTGTTGGCTTGAATGATCTATACATCCAATAAAAATTGCGTTGTGGTAAACAAGAAAAATAAATTACAAATAAATCATAACCATATTATGTACCCATCAGTACTACCGCCTATAAAAATTCGCAAAACTGTAGTGATTGCATAACTACCAAATGTAAGCTTTTTAATCTACAGTAATTATTTATTTCATAGCTTACAAGCATTTATAGATTATCACAATTGATAAATTAAATCATTACTATATGTATAACTTGGTTAAAATAGGTTCAAGCCTAAGTGATTTATAGATGAAAAACATTGTGATGGTTTGCGTAAGTTTTTTTTCACGGTCGGGTGTCACCCCAAAACGAGTGGCACCCGGTTCGGGCCGCCCCCGCCGCCCCCCGTAGCTACGCCACTGATCATATCAAACGCTGGTGTGCCGACAATATTGTCAATAGAATCAAATTTCTGTCAAGTCCTGGCTAACTAGTTTTAATGCAGTACGAGCGATCTCGATGAAATAGAATTTGCACATGCAGCTAAACCATTAATGTTACCAAAGAATGTCATAGACATAAATTATTGAAAACTTCGTCTACTTTAATTTATGATTTAACGAGTTTGACGAAATTACAGAAATGGCGGCTTGCAGCGTTTCAGCTCTAAGTTTAGTCATAAAACTTCTACCTATAAAGTTTCGTTCCGATACCTTTAGTAGTTTCGTTTAGTTTTAGATTAGTTTTGTAATACAATATGTGAATGTACTGTGTGCTTATAAATAGTAACAATACAAATACATATTATGTAAATTTCAAATCTTTGGTAAGTACTTGCGCTTCGTAACTAATATAGTTGAATAAAGGATATTGGGCATATGTCTTCAAATGAAGCTTTTTTTAGATTTTGATAAAGATAGCTATAACGTTTTTCTTTTCGTTTTTTTAATGTCAAATGACAGGGAGAGAGAGAGTTTCGCCCCAAAAATGCATCAAACGGTTTGGTCGGAAATTTGATTTAATTCGGTACGCGTCACCTTATAAGAGCATTTCGATGGCCTAGCTGCAATACCACTCATCACCTTGGGTAAAGCATACACGATAACTACTAGCTAAAAGAGTCATTTTATCTATATTATCATGTCATTGTTTTGTCGTTATTGTACTGATGAAATTATGTCGCTTGGATTGGTAAAGTATGTTATTTGTAGTTATGTTTGAATATGTCAATTAATGTGTTGGTCAAATTATGTCCAATCAAATCGCAAATTGGGCTAATCACTACTTTCATTATAGCCTGTTGTCAATTTGATCTATAGTACAACATAAATGGCCAACGACGGTTTTTCTGTTCAGGTTCTCTAGCGAAGAGGGTTGACCGCAGCCAAGGGACTCCTATACCGTATGACTCCCCATCATGTGTGTATTAGTGCGGGGGGTAGATGGCTGGAGAACGGTATGATTCGGCACATGATGGGGAGGCATATTGTATCGTGGTGTCGAGGATGAAGCGTAGTTTGAGAACCGCTGGTGGTAAATACTTTTTTTGTACAGCAGTACAGATTTAAAGACCGATTTTCACGTAAAAATACGTTTAAGGTAGTTACTACAATTTTTTCATCGCTTTAATGGGATTTTTTAATTGTTTTTCACCCCTATTTTTTACTCCCCCATCCACCATCTACATTTTAGGGAAACACGTATTTCTCTATTCGTAAAAGAGAATATACAGGTGTTCCATAGATTGCCCAAAATTGCGACAAATCAGACTTTTTTCGTGCCCCCCAGAAGAAAAATCTGATGTGGCCAGACAGATGATCATATGATTTACCAGTGTTTCCCAATGCAAATGCTGATTTTGTGACAATACTGTCAATAGTATCAAAAGATCTGTCAATGCCTAGCTAACTAGTTTTAATGCAGTACGAACGATCTTGATCGAATAGAATTTGCTCGTGCATCTACACTATTAATTTTACCAAAAAATGTCATAGACATAAATTATACAAAATTTCCTCTACTTTAATTTATTATTAAACTATTTTGTCGAAATTACAGAAATGGCGGCTCATTTGCAAAATCGTTGGAAAATGCTAAGAGTAAACATCCACTTCCTTTAGACCCTTTTGAAAAAAGATTCTATCAGTTCAAAGTTTGGTCATAAGGTCATTCAGAGCATAAAACATTATCTGTCGCGAGGTTAGTTTGTGTTTTGGGAACCTTGTTCTAGAAATGTGCACTGTGCAGCGACAAAACAACAAACGTAAGTCGACACCAGGAAGGTCGGCTACAACCCAATACCTTGGACAGCTACTATAAAGGATTAAAACATTTTGTATTGTAATCCGACTTAGATCGGTGTTAGTACTAATCTGTATTACACCAGTATGTAATCGCAGTAATTAGTTCCTTATCATCGAGTCAGTTATTAAGAACCATACCATTGTAACGTACAACAAATAAATCAACTGTATAACCGCTGTGAAGAGTCTTATTCCCTTCGGGGTAAATAAGGGTGGTTATCCACCCAAGGGGTAACCACCCCCCACCCCACCACTTTTGTTAATGTAACAATATTTCCGCTAACCGCTAACTGTATATACTGTGTTATATATTACGTATGATAAAGTAAAATGTCAAGTGGATCGAATTATCTGCCGGATTACCGGTTTATAAAGTAAACTGCCATTAGAGTGACCAACTTTTTAATACTCTAGGCGCTGAGATCCGGGGATACATAAATGAAGATTTTCAATAAATATCAGTTTTTTAACTTAGTCATAATTTTAATTCCATTTTCGTCGTTGACGCAAGGTTCCAAACCAAGTTGACTCTTGGTTGTTACTTTGTGATTGGCGGTAAATGATAATATTATCTTTTTGTCTTAATTATCTCTTAGCTGGTGGTGTAACATGTTTGATGTATTATGCATCAGAATGAATTAGAATAGAAACTAGAAATCCGATACAAACAAGTTTTTATTTGGTTTGAATTGAAAATGTAATTTTTATTAATAAATTAATAATTAAATGGTAAAATAATAATTTTGTTTGTAATAATTCATTTCCAGGTACCTATTTATTTACCCTAATGTGTAATCATAACAAAATTAAAACAAAACTAAAATGGTCAGTAACTAGTTAGTTGTAACCTCTGGAACTTTTCTTTAAAAAAATCTGGTATGGCCAGGTACTTAACTACCTATAAATAATATACAGCACTGTTAAACTGTGTCAAACGCTGTGTTTTGACATACTGTCAATAGTATCAAGTATCTGTCAAACCCTGGCTAACTTGTTTTAATGCAGACACAACCGTTGTCTATCAAATAGAATTTGCTCATGAAGCTAAACTATTAATTTTACCAAAAAATATCATAGACATAAATATACAAAATTTTCTCTACTTTAATTTATTATTGAACTATTTTAACGAAATTATAGAAATGGCAAAAACGTTGGAAAATACTAAGAGTAAACCTCCAGTTCCCTTGGACCCCTTTGAACAAAAAGGTTTTCAGCTCTAAGGTTGGTCATGAAACTTCTAAATATGAAGTTTCGCCCCGATACCCCGATAGTAGTTTCTCCGCAATCGTAGCCTCAAAAAAACGACTGAAAAGCTTTTTGTTCAAAAGTTTGTTCAACCGCTGATATTTTGACAATATCTACTGTCAATAGAATCAGAACATCTGTCAAATCCTGGCTAACTAGTTTATTTTAATGCAAACACGACCGATCTCGATCAAATAGAATCTCATGCAGCTAAACTATTAATTTTATATATAGTATGATAAAGTCATGAGCCTTACAATACTTTCGATGAAGTAAAAATCCGGATAAAATCAGCGCTATTTAATCGGGAGGGCCAAATTGACACCATTCGGGACTGTTCAGTCCAGTTTAGGACGGTTGGCCACCATAACTAACCCACTTTAGAAGCAATGATGTGCTATTTTGCGATGCCCACGTTAACAGCGATTCAGTGATTTTATGTAAGCGCCAATAGAGCGAAGCTCAATTATGGCAGTGTTTGGTCTAGCAAACATTTCACCAATAATATACATAATCGCCATCACGATGGAAATCCAATACAACGGGCATAATGTAATTATTGTGCGACCGAGGGCAAATGCGGATCAGAGTTGTTCGGCTGTTTAGGGTTTCCAGCCTGAAGCGGAGCGGAAAAATCGCAACGCGTCACTTGAAATGTCGCACTCTCGCGGACCGTATGATGTGACGCGAGGCACTGGCGCGCCGTTTTAATTGAAAATGTATATGTCACGGTGTCGGGGCGCATATGAATTTAGATTAACGTGTATATAATTGAATGAAACTCTCCGGAAAGTTTCGGGAACACGCTCACCGACGCTACATGAATCCGAATTTACGTGACACATACAGGGTGGGTATTAAGCTTGAGCAAAAAAGTAGTCCGTTGTTCATATCCCAAGGCAGAGTGGGGCATATTCTACTCATGAATAAACTATTGAGTAGATTACTCAATACTCATCTCTTTTTATTTTTGAGTACTGAGTAGATACTCAATACTCATTTTTTTCGGAGAGTATATACTCAGTAATAAGTTTTTAATTTTGAGTATTGAGTAGAGATACTCAATACTCATCGCAAAAATGAGTAGGTATTGTGTACTATCTACTTAGCACTCAAAATTAAAAAGTTGAGTATTGAGTAGATACTCAATACTCATCGATGAAATGAGTATTGAATAAACTCAAAACGGTTTGAGTAGATGTAGTACTCAGAGTAAGATACTCAAATCGTTTTGAGTGGATGCGTACTCTGAGTAAATCTCCTCAAATTCTTTTGAGTAGATATAATACTCTGAGTAATACACCGATTTGAGTAGATGCGTACTCTGAGTAAATCTACTCAAATCGTTTTGAGTAGATGCAGTACTCTGAGTAAAATACTCAAAACTGTTTGAGTAGATGTACTACTCTGAGTAAAATACTCAAATCGAGTTGAGTAGATGCGTACAATGCGTAAATCTACTCAAATCGTTTGTAATAGAGTACTCAAGAGTATTAGTTTTACTCAGTACTCACGTACTCAATACCCAAATTTATGAAATCTTCTCAACCAGTGCCCCACGCTGTCCCAACGTCGGTATAAGTTGCGTAAAAAGCTTATAAAAACTTTAAAGCAACTTGACCAAAGTGTTTTTTTCAGTACATTTTTTACAGTACACAGGAAAACTTGGAACCATTACGTATTTGTATATTAATTGAATATAATAATATAATTAAATATAATCGGAAAATTTACCATTTCACATATTCAAATTAGAAAAAAAAATCATTACAATCTTTCTTAGTAAAAATGACTGCAGATGAAGTAACAGATTACTCCCTGTGTATAACGACGAGGAAGTACAAGACGTCAGTAGCCCATATCCCACTTATAAGACGAGGAGTTGGAATGCACGTGGACAAGTGACTATAAACAGAAGACTGATACGTTTGCAGGACATATAACAGCAATCTTTCTACCTAACAACAATGAATCAGAGCCATTCGCGGAGGAAGCTATAAAGTTTGACGCAAAATACTTCCAGCCAGTTACTCCAAAGGACGTGGCTAAAGATATAAAATCAAACTAGGTGTCTGGACAGTAACAGAATCATGATACCAAAATCAGGCAAGCCACCAAATCATATCGCCCCATATCCATTACCAATCATATGAAAGCTCTTTGAAAATCACAAATTTAGCACATAGATCCAACAAAAGGTCCATGGAATAACAATCTGAAATGAGAAAACTTTAGAAGAAGGACAATTTGATCAACAATTTTTCTTGATGTGACACAAGCCTTTGAAAAGGGTTGCCACGAAGGCTTAGCACACAAACTAAAGACTGTGCTACCCATACATTACGTCGCTAACATCATGCTAACATCCTATATATCAGATTATTTATGATAAATCAGAATTCCAGGACATAAGGAAGTAAAAACAAGCGTACTTCACAGTAGTGTTTTGGGACTAATATCTCTATCTATATAAACAAGTCACTTACCACAGCTAGAATATATGACAGTCGCCAGTTTCGCAGATGACATGGCTCTAATGGCAGTGGGTCACCTGACACCTATAGAAGAATCTAGGAAGCTAACAAACAAGTCCATTAATGGACCAAACAAAACACTAAGACAAAGCACATGTATGTGGATATGACCCTCAATACAGAGTCAAGGTGGAAAGAATACCTCAAGAAGGAAAGCTTGGTCTCAAATACAGAGATCTATAACCGTTTTCGCAAAGAAATTCTCAATTGTCAGTACAGAATGAACTACAAGTTTACATCCAAATACTAAAACCGTTTTGGTTATACGGCATTCAACTTTGGGGTTGGGTTGAGCTAAAAATGGCAAATTTCCAGGGATCCATACTTTCCAAAATAAAGTACTAAGGGCCAGGGTTAACATTCCTTGGTACATACGGAACAGTAACCTGCAACGCGATCTTGGTGTCCCAGAAGTCATCCAAGAGATAAAAAAGATTTCTCAAACATGTTTCTAATTCTGCCAAGCAAGAATCTAGACGTCCTGTAACTACTCGACAACCTGAATCTAGTGAGAAGATTAAAAATAACTAAACTCGTCGAACTAGTTCAGAGTATGTGTAAAAACCAAATCACAGTGAGTGAAGTACTTCCAGTTTAGAACAAAGTAAAATATAGGACACCAGTGGATAAGCCTACTACGTAATTAATAGTTTTATGAATTCAGACATTGAGGTTATCAATTTGACACGTAGGTATATTTAGGATATGTAAGTTCGCGCATAATTTCGAAATGCGTGAACCGATTTGGATAATTCTAGTCTTGTTGAACGGTTGTCATTTACTGGTGGTAGCCTACAAATCAAAGTCTCACCATAAACTCGCAAATTGATGCACTCTGAAAATGGACAAGGCAACTAATTACCCATCCTGCGCTATAAAAACTATCCAATATTGTTTTCAGCGAGTGTACGTGTGACAGAGACCAAAATAAGTCAAAATATAAAATCACCTCAAATGGGTCCTAAAATGAACTGTTTCTGCGGTATGGTGGGAAGTCATTTTGCTGGGTCATTTCAATTACTTTTATAAGTTCTTTTATTTAAATTCACGTAAAATTTTTTATATCCAGACATACTCGACTTAATTATTGTAGCAGATATGTACTTACCAAAAACCGGCTCGGATTTTCAATAGATGTCGTCTGAAAAAGAGAAGCAAAATAAGTACCTACTAGTACAAGCCACAGGGATATCATTAACATAACGAGTTCCGAAATTCCATAATTAAATGTGTATTGGTTGTAAAACATCGATCAAATGATCATTTCTGATACTTCTGTTGCTCATACAGCTTTCAACATTTTACTAAAACGTTATACATTGGCTCAAGCACAAAATAAAGCAATAGAATTGAACTGTTCATCCGTCTCAAAACAACAAGACAAACATCTTGCAATAGCGAATATCCGCGCTATACGTGAACATTGACGTAGTCCGTACGTTATTATCATCATTATGTAGTTACAACTTCGAAGAAGTAGTAATTATCCCATTTCCGTTTAAGATACTCTTCACCAGGTTTCAACGTACACGGTCATATGTCATTTAATAGGCAAAGAAACCATAGAAAACAACCCAGGATATCCTATATAGGTCTTCCCACAGACTATCCGGTAGAAATCTTGCAACAACAACACTTCCTGGTGCGGTTACTATGGCTTTAAATGCGAGTCGATGGATCTGTTAGGTTATCCACATGCATGGTAAATCGGAAACAATGCTGCTAATTTTTGAAATTTGTAAACAGAAAATGGTTCAATTCCTAGACAAACTACTCAGCAGAAGAAAATACATCACAATGTCTGTTTAAGATGTTGTTGTACCTACTTACTGCACAAATTGTGTACTAAATTGTGCACTAAATTGCGTAGTGTAAAATGGCTATTACACTATAATCACGTCAGAAGTATAAAAATAAATTCAAGGAAAAATGGCTATTATACGTATAAATTTCGTCAGTAAAGTAGAACCAATTAAAGAAGTGAATGATCCAGGTGAGGATAATCTGTGAAAAAATACGTTCGCCTGGATTTGAACAAGCAACCCTTCAATTTGCGATTGAAAGATCTCCTAGTTAAGCAACCTATGCTGAATTATCACTCAAGTGACTGAAGTCAGTGCTGCATTTTACCTGTCAAGCAGCAAAATGTTAATTTTTTGATATCTGCAAGTATAAGGTTCATTTAAAAGATTGCGTTGCTTAGTTTTTTTATCGCATTTTCAAACAAGCAAGTGATAGCCTTACATGCAAAACCATAATATCCGATTCTAACTTAAAACTGCATTATTGCATTTCCATTAAAATCTGCGCTATTCATGTGTTCTTCCATTCTTCTATTCTAATATCTTCTTCATTCGAATTATATGCATTGACGCAAAAAAGTAGGAAAATGTTCAAAATATCAAACTAAATAGATAATATCAAGATAGTATATTATAATACAAGTTTTATAAGACCAAAATTGGCGCACGAGTAGCGAGTGGAACGAGTGCGCCAATACGTCTTATAAAAGGAGTGTTATATACTATTTTTTCTACTTTGCGTTCATTATGAACTCATAACGAAACCGGTTTCGGTTTCGGTCGTTATGAAAACACTAGGTCACAAACATTTTGTAACTTTTTGTTTTCCAAGATTTATGATATTTACGTCGTGTCAAATAAGGCTGACATCTCAATCGCTATAGGCTCGCGTCAGTCGTATTTGTGAATTTAACTACAACTACCAACTGTTGAATATAAAACTACTCTAGATTGTAAGATGACAACCGCAATAAATCGAGTGTTATATACTATTTTTTCTACTTTGCGACATTAAATTTACATAAATTTCGAAAATTGCGGTTGTCATCTTACAATCTAGAGTAGTTTCATATTCAACAGTTGGTAGTTGTAGTAAAATTCCCAAATACGACTGACGCGAGCCAATAGCCATTGAGATGTCAGCTTTATTTGACACTTGACGTCAATATCATCAATCTTGGAAAACTAAATGTTACCAAATGTTTGTGACCTAGTGTTTTTATAACAACACCAAAACCGGTTTCGTTATGAGTTTATAACGAACGCAAAGTAGAAAAAATCAATTTAGGATATTTGTTCTGACTGGTCCAGAAACTTCAAACACCATGAGAATTAAAATATTATTGACAAAATAACTTGCAACTTGACAACATAACAATTATCATAGGACGCTTTTCTTAGCTCTAAAATATTAAAAGGTTCTTTAAGTAGTTTCATAATGAAACTTTCAATATATTTTTAATTTTCCATAAGTCTCGGTTTAAAAATCACAAAGATAATACCTGGGCTTTTCTTACTTATTTTGACATTGCAAGCTTCGCATTTGAAACTGTGAATTGTTGTTTTTATTTACAAGAAAAATAAATAAATCGGATAAAAAGTTAAAACGATATGATGGTGTTCATTCTTTATTAAATTTATATTAGGGATGTTAGCACACGTAGTCTCATTTATATTAGGGGCGTAGGAGGCGTTGTCTCAAACATGAAATCGTTGAAATCAGTTTTTTCAATTGTCAATGTCTCGATAACCGCAATATGTTTTCTATAGTTAATTAAATTAAAAATATTAATTTTTAGAAATAGACAACTAGTTAACCCGGCAACAATAATTTTTGGGGAAAAATCTTACAGCTTGTTATATTGGAAGAACCAAAACGATGTTTTGGTGGTAAAATTTTGAAATATTCTGTGGAATAATAGTTGAACTTAGTCATGTTATCTTGCTTTTACATCCAAATCAATTCTCAATATTTAGTTTTTTATTCACCCCAATTTCTGAATGTTTGTAAGATACAGTTACTAGTAACACATTTTATGTTAGTAGTTTTAGCTTTAATATCGAATGTCCACCCTATCCTTGCGGTGACTTAGTCTTTTGCTTTGGCGGAAGTAATAAATAAATGTAGAGACAACAGCCAGAAAGCAATAAATAAGAAGATGGACAGAAACTTAATTAAAATTAAAATAACTGACACATAACCTTGGTATTAACTGCAATAACAGTCAGCATTCAGTGTAAAAAGCATTGAATTGATAAAGGTTTCAATTCGGTTCGTTTTGACGTTACACATGTCTTCGCTACGTAAATACTATATTCATAGATTGTTAATATTCTTTACCAACAGTTTTGAAATGACTTGGAATGAAAAAATAGAGCATGTCATCTTTGAATTTGGTCGATATATGAGTAGCCACAAAGAAACTTTATTTAAGTTCAAAAACCAAAATTGCGAGACTTATTTTTTGAAAATTTTAAAGGCGCGTGATAATGTTGATGAATTAGAATGTGGTGAAAAAATTATCAAATCGGTAAATGATTACAATAGTTATGGAACACTAGTATGACTACTAACAATAATAAAGTATGATGTTTTCCGTACATCTACGCAAGTAATCTCCTAAAATTCTAAATCCACTCGCAAATAACCCTAAATCGTACAATAAGCGACCAAAATATCTCAATTGTACCCTATAGGGTACCCGCAATATACCATATATCAACAATACAAACATTCCAATATGATATCGCATTTTAGCAATACCGGTTAATTATACACAAAAATAAACTCACCGGTATATGATTGCTGTCACACTTCATCTCAAATCGTTGCTAGGCAGTGCAACAGAGGCACTGGTAACACTGTTTGACTTCATTAACGAAATAATTATGCAAAATTTTGACATTGTATACGCAGCGAACAATGACCCGGCGTAATTCCCGATGCACTGATAAGACGGTTAGGGGGGGGGGGGGGGATAGCGGCACGCATGATTTTTCTTGAAATGCCGTCGATGCAGGCGTTTTTTTCTGATTTGGCACTGCGTAAGTCAAGTTGTTTGCTTCTTATATGTTTGTGATGAAGGATGATTTTAATTTGAATACGAAATAACATTACTTCGTTTGGAAATGTTTATTTATGCTGGCAACTATTTATATTTATTTTAAAATAATACATTCAAACTGTAATTAGTAAATTGACTCTTGTATTAATTCTGCCCAACTCTTGTATTATAATATTCTAATATACTCTATAATATAGGTACTCTTTTCAAATATCATATTTTCATAGCTTTGAACATAAACCTACTTTACTCCGAAGTGTTTGTTATAGATTTGGTAATACCAGGTACATTAAGACAAAAGAAGAAATAAATCAGAAACTTTTATGAAGAATGAAATTTTCTGAAAAAGTAATTTTAATAGTTTTGTTCCATTAGTGATGTCAAACTTTCTACCGGACACGGTATTATATTTATATGGTGCCCTTATAATTTGTAATTAGTGTTAAATAATTGCTGTTAATTTCAAGATCGATTTATACTGTTATTCTTAATTAGTAAACAGCTTTTTTATTATTTCCATTTTCTATACCTAAATTCATTTTCTTGTCTGTGATTCGTATGATAAACTCGTATTATGTCGTTGTAATTTATATTACCTTCTGTATATTACGATAAAAAATAAACAAAGCATAAAAAACAGTGTACCTTAAAGAAATCATATGAAACAATAAAAAAAACTCCCATTGGGTTTCTCCTAACCTCTAATATTTAATAGGGAGAATTTGTCTGTCCGTGTCGTTTTTCTAGTGAGAATTGCATAACACTTGCTTTGCTTTCGTTGAATCGATGCAAACTTCATTAAACATGGTAACTTAGACACCTTTTACCTGCGGTGCGTCGCATCGCGTAACTACAGTGGATTTTGACGATCTCGGCACTTATATAGTAAAGTTAGCGCGCATGTAAATGAAATTTCGCAATTTTCCTCAGTTTTCTCAGTTTTCCGGTCATAATATCCCGATTGCGGCGTAACATTTACCCGTCAACGTCAGGTAACCTATAAAATGCACTACATACACAAGGTTGGTAGAGCCGTATTTTACAGAGGTTGCGCTGATGCCAATATTGCCCATGTATCGTAGCGACTCCCGCAGATGCCTACAAGCACACGAAAAAGTCAGTGGTGTCAGGACCGATAAAACGTCTAGTAGACTAGGAGTTTTGCGTGTTACGAGATAACAGTTTTGGACGTCGCTGGTGGACCTCGTCCCCGCCCCGCAAATGACTCTCGGCATAACCTCTGTAAAATACGGCTCTACCAACCTTGATACATACACGCATGAACGCAAAGACGCAAGTTTTGACAAATTAATTTGACGTTCCTCGGAGCCTCAGACTATGACGTCACTCGATCGTCTGCCATTTTTCCTTAGGGGATCTGCACGACTCCATTCGGGGGCGATTTTATGGGCACACGCGCGTCGATGACCAATCCCAAAATACATTTGCCTGAAGCGGAAGAGAACGACGTGTATTTTGAGGGGTCTCGCTTCGCCGTGCGACCCGTGCGTGCTCTCCGTTCGGAGGAGATAGATCAGTAAGTTTGGGTGACGCCACTTCGCAATTATAAAGTATGATGATAAAAGCTAAAATTGTGGGGTTTTGCTTGTAATGCTGTATATTTTACAACCTTTCAGATATTGGGATGAATTCAAACGCAAAATGTTGGGAACAGATATTGGTTTATAACAAGGTACTTGAGAACCTGAAGTTCTTTAATTAATTACTCCACAGGGTGTTTCTAGCTTAGACTACCAAAACATCATATTCACTGGGTACAATAATACATAGTTCATTATTCCGTTTAGGTTTTATAGATTTTTATAAACTTTATTAGTAGTCTAACCTTGGTAACTAGGTATCGTCATCTCTTAAAAATACTTCAGCATTCTTATAAGGGGTTTTTGGGGTTTCTGATTTCAGATTTTAAGAATTCAAAATGATTGATCAATATGGCGAACATGTAATTAAGTGTCTGATTCGGATAAAAGTTAAAACATGTGATATTTGAACATTGCAGATTCCAAATCTGTTGTCAGATATATGAAATTTAAAATGTCGGATCCAATATGGCGATAAAAAATGTAATTAATTGTCGGATTCTAAAAAAACTGAAATTTTCTATGAATATAGGTGTAGATATAGATGAATATAGATGTTAGATGTTTAAAATTCCGAATTGCATCAAGTGCAATCTGGCAACCGTAATGAATTAACATGAATTTGCAACTTTTCTTTCTTTTCCTATTTCCTGTAACATATGCAGCTTGATTTCGACACTTATGTGAGTTAAAAATCCAAATTTCCGAGTCCAATCTGACGATGTATGAAATACACATAAATCAGATAGAATCAAATTCTTTTTAAGTTTTCATGATAATACATAAACATAACTGGGTACACAAAACATTGAAATACAATCATAATAAATTAACATAAAAGGTACATTATTAAAAACTACGGCCTACAAACAAATATGCAATAAAAACGCATTTTTTCAAGCGTTTTGCAACCGCAAACGGGTTTCAGACGAACAGGTCTGATAAAAAACACAATAACAGACTAAAACAATTAACATAATAAAACAAAAATGTGTATTTTGACTAGTTTAATTTTATTTGCGATTATCTGCATAACTAGAAACTAACAAATGGTCCCTTTTCACATCCACGCACACATATAGACACAGATAGCTGTAATTTTAGTATTAGTGTATTTTTGTTTCGTCTTTTAAATGCCGCTTTT
Organism: Melinopterus prodromus; assembly: GCA_964023965.1. Lineage (NCBI taxonomy): Eukaryota > Metazoa > Arthropoda > Insecta > Coleoptera > Scarabaeidae > Melinopterus > Melinopterus prodromus. The sequence goes on from OZ030394.1 coordinate 44,977,320, forward strand.
CTATAGATAGATCGGAATCCAGATCTGAGGATGAAAATATTGAATAGTTTCTAAAAAAACAAAACGGTTTAATAGCAAACTAAAAATGCTTTGCGCTATTTTGCACGTATCCTGTGTCTCTGTAGTTACTAATCTAGGAGATTGCTGAGTTAGATATAAATATAGCAGGACTCGGTCCGTTGACACATTTTTGTCTACTGTCGTCTGCGTCTGGTGCAAGGCCCGAGTGGTCCACTTGCTACAAATCATGGGATGGGACGCACAGGTGCTTTCTCGCATCAGATTTCGTTTCATTCATCGAAGCGTTGACTATTGTTTTCGTCGTCGGATTCTTTTACTGACAGTGACAAGTCAGTTTGGAGTAAAATAGTAGGTGGCCACGATCCACTCTCTCATAGTCTGTCCTCAATTGTTTCGAGCCTTCTAACACTTAGCACCTACTGCTTGGGTTTGTATTGATCGATTATCGATTAGTATTATAATGTTCTCTTTGTTTTCATTGTTATGTTGATAAAGTATAATCGATATAACATTTTTTAGGTGTGGTCATATTTAATGTGTATAGTATATTTGAGGAAAATCTTTTTTCGTTTACGTATAACAATATGTGTCCGAAAAAACATTGCTTGCATTATGGATTTAATCATTTTTCAATGAAAATGTTCTTGTTTGGGAAATTAAAAGTGTTAGAAGGACTACAATTCAGTTAAATTTTAAGAATATTGATGGTAAAACATTTTTTGACGAGAGACGGAGATATTGAATATTCTTAGTTTCATCTACCCCGAGTTTTCGATAAATCTAACAATAGACAACTTTTTAGCCCACATTCGTATTCAGCGCAAACAAATCGTAAAGGATCTAAAAAGTTGCGTATCAGGTTAGGGTTTTGAGTTTTGTCAAACACTACATCCACCACCATATTATAAAGAAACTATTGCTGCAAAAATTGCTGGACGCTAGTTTTGTTACTAACTTTCCATAGCTTTCCATAACTTCCGAAGGTACAAATTAGGGTGACCCATTTTTTTTAATGCTACAAGGCGGGATGCTGTGATCCGTGGGGAATTAGGGTGCTTTTTATTATCTCTTTTTTTCAAGAGCCCTTTGTTATATGACCTGGTAAACATTTACAATATTTTTTCATAATCTTAAAAAATGAGGGGTCCACCGGCTGGCAAACTGGAGAAAAAATAAAATAAATTTGGATATATGTTAATGTAGGTATATAAAAATAAAAAACTAGGTATAATAAATTTTATGCCACAATTACTATCTTAACAAAAAAAAAATCTGATGTGGCCAGGCACATGACTTTATCATACAATATATAAAATTAATAGTTTAGCTGCATGAGAATCTATTTGACTGAGATAAATCGAGTCTGCATTAAAATTAAACTAGCTAGCCATGATTTGACAGATATTTTGATAGTCAATAGTATCAATCGAAGGTATTGTCAAAGCATCAGCATTCGACACTACCTACTGTCATCAGAATAATAGTTGTTTATTTCACAAGTGCCGAAAGTACGGAATAGCACAACGATCGGTGATGCGGCGCGTCACCAATGGCGGAGCGTCGTCGTCGCATGTGAGCGAGTCGCGCTATGTAGTTTTCGGCAGGAGTGACATCAACGTTTTTTGTATTGCTTTTTGAGAAATACGTATTTTAAAAAAAAATTCAAAAATGGTTATTTTTCGGTATAGAAAATGTTAGGTTGATAACACTACAAAATGTCAAAAAAAGCTAATTCAAATTCTGACAGATTTATATTCGTTCATGACACTGTAGATGACGTTCCATAGCGGTTCTCCGAGTGTGACAGCGTGGTGACAGCCATAGACATTTCTGTGGTGACGGCACAAAAAAAAATTGTCAAAATCCTGGCTACTATGTAGTTTCATGTCAATGCAGATGCGACCGATCTCGATCAAATAGAATTTGCTCTTGCAGCTAAACTATTAATGTTACCAAAAAATGTCATAGGCATAAATTATTCAAAATTTCCTCTACTCGAATTATTAATTAACTATTTTTTCGAAATTACAGAAATGGCGGCTCATTTCCAGAATCCTTCAAAAAGGCTTAGAATAAACTCCCAGTTTCTTTGGACCCTTGTGAACCAAAACCTTTTCAGCTCTAAGTTAGGTCATGAAACTTCTAAATAAGAACTTTCGTCCCGATACCTTCAGTAGTTTCGCCGGAATCGTCGCCACAAAAATCGTTTACACACACACATACACACACACACACACACACACACACACACACACACACACACACACACACACACACACACACACACACACACACACACACACACACACACACACACACACACACACACACACACACACACACACACACACACAGACATTTTTTTGTACCTTGCTCAAAAATGTTCAGGGGACCCAAAAAGACCTATTTCCGCTAAAATGTCAAATTTTTTTTTCGGCACGATTACAATACTTTACATACTGCGTATGATAAAGTAATAATCGATAATCTATTGAGTAGATATCAATGATCGAAACTAAATGTATGTTTTGTTTCCGTAGAATCTGAAGTGGAAGAAAAAATAATAATTTTGTCTAGTTTTTACTAAAGAAGTGCATAGTTTTGAATTCTTGTGTCTTTTTGCATAATTTTCACTAAAACGAGTCTTAATTCACAGTATCTATTTTCAGATGCAGATTTTCCGAAATAAGTTGTCCGACAGGGTAATGGTTATTTTTAAATATTGTATTTTTGACAAATCAAGCAATTCGAAATCTCTGAAATGTTTGATATCTACACTCAACAGTTTACGGGTTATTTTTATTCAGCTAATAATTGTGGCCTGTTAATTTCAGGTAGATAAAAGCGATTTTTTTGCCATGGTTGACGTACAACAAATTGATCTAAAAATGATTCTGGCATAAACAATAATACGCAAATGGCACTGCAAAATATTTTCTTTTCTTCCAAATGTTTGGCCAATCAACAATATTATCAGTTTTCAACAACTTGCAGTGCAGAAACATTGTTTGTGCTTATTGAATGCAATATTTTAATTTTGTGTCTACCTTTACTGACCTATGTTAGATCTGACCGGAATTTTTCACTATGATTACCAATAACCGATTTTTGTTATATTTAAGAAAAACGCTTGCAAAAATTTGTAATGTAAAATTAATATGTACATTTTATCAATTAAATCTTTTGTCTCATTTTAAGCCAGAGTTTTTATTCAGAAACAACAAAGCCTAACTCTGTCGAAGAATTTTGAGACTTAATACTCAAAACATCTAAATTAAAATATATGTCACAGTTGGAAGTAGCCAAAGAAGTAAATTGTTTAGTGTGTAAGCCAATTGTTTTCCAAATTTGTAAGTAAATGCGTTTGTAACTTATAAAGTATTTACTGCAACCTCCCATAGTAATACAACGGCAGAGTATGCAATTATACTTTTATATGCTAACTAAACGATTATAGTTTGATGGGTGTTGTCTTGAAATTCTTGACATTACAATAACGTTTTCAAACGAGGGACAAAATTCGGGATGCTTTAAGGGGAGGGACAATAATAATAGGGTACTTACATTTATGAGAATAGTAAATGAACAACTTGAGTACCCCGTTTAACGTTTTATTACAAAATTTAGTATTATTATTATTATTATTACAAATATTCAATTAACGCTTTGCAGTCTAGAATTTATTTCTATAAGGTTTTAATGTTTTGCCAACGTTTCGAAAACGTTCTTTGGCTTCGTCAGGGCTCAATTTTAACTACAGAAATATGTGAAGGGTTATTTGACAAGTTTTCGGGTACATGGCGACACTGGCGGCACTATCAAAATATAATTATAAATCAGTCTACGGTTAAATGTTGGAAGGAACACTATTAACGGACAGATGGTTTGAACTACCACAAAGCCAAAGAACATTGGCGAAACGTTGGCAAAAATTTAAAACCTTATAGAAACAAACTCTAGACTGCAAAGCGTTAATTGAATATTTGAATCCTATACACTCGTTAGTTCACCCAATTAAATTATTATTACAATTTATTTTATGAAAGTAAAAATGTCTTAAGTGACTGGGACAAATTCATCCAAAGAAACAGCAATATCAAGGTTTTCTTTCTGATAAAAAACGAGTTTGATAACAATGACCTTTCATGAGTTGTTATATCCATATTTCTGGGGCATTTGATCACGAATTTTGGCAATTTGGCTGTCGTCCAGGATGAGCTCGACCTTATTCAAGTTTATTTACATCGGTCCGAAAATAGAAGTATGCCAATTGACTAATCGGAAGTCCATATGCCTCCTCCTAAAAATAAAGACAAACAACAATACTTGAAATTGCGATAACAAGCAAATGTTGAGAGTGTAATTGAAGTTGCAAAATTGGTTCGGTTGGCAGTTCTAATGCTACCCATTCCTGCGATAATTTGCTTTGATCTAAACTAGGACTTTCAAATTATGAACATCGTATACACTGACTTTTACATAACTTTGCAATTGAATACAACCTTGGTTACTTTTAAACACAATAATAATAATTTTATGAAACGCGGCGTTTTAGGAAGTGAACGTCCTTATAATGTTGCAAATATTTAGCAATCGTTTTACTTAGAAATTAGTGTGTTTGGGCAATACTTTGTTAAATTGGCGGAATTTTTTCAAATAATAAGTGCGGTTACTAATTAGATTTGGTATTATCTAACAATATAACACGATTTTTATGTTGGACAGATTCAATTGATAAATTTATATACAGTGGTCGACTTCCGGTAACTTATGAAATCGAAAGAAATGTGCTATAGTTATTTAACCAACAAGTATATTAAAAAGAGCGATTAATGATCGAGACTGTTTAACGCGCGAGCGAAGCGAGCGCGTTAATTGTCGAGATCATTAATCGCTGTTTAATATACGAGTTGGTTAAAAATTAAAAATTAAAAATTCCGTCAATCGTATTCTTCTAGCGTCTTCTACATAGATTTTTCTTCGCCGATGTCTTTTTAGGTTATATGACAATTTATGTAACTTGACACTGACAGTTCTAGAGAGCGGTATGTTTTCATTGGAAGGTTTCATTTCACATATATTCGCTTGGCCAATCAAACGACGTCATTGCGTCTTGTGATTGGCTATAACAAATCATGCATTAATAGAAATCGTGCATTAATGGAGTACTTTAATAAACGATTTCGTATTCACTAAACTGATTCATAAATAAACGATCGACGGAAAACGTTGTTTAATTAATCATTTACTTATAAAGCGTCGTGCATGTAGGCGTGGTTGAAATATTAACTATTGTAATTTGTGGACATAAATAATATTGCATATCAATGACTATGCTACAAAATTTAGTGGTTTCTCTATCTAATCATTAGTGACTTGTGTTACATTAGATTCTAATGTAACACAAGTCATTTCACTATTTAAGTAAACTTTATTTTTTATTGAATATATCTTATTAATTAATATGAATTAATATTATATTTCCTTTTGGTATAAAGAGCGAATTAATACCTACATTTCCAATGGCATACCTTTTTGTAATGGAATGAAATTCTCTCTGCGTGAATGAATTTATAATTTAATCATTTTTCAATAAGTAATTGTTACATTCTTACACCTGTAAATCATCTCTTTTTTTGCATTACAAATTTGTCCAAGGCGTTTTTAAATTAGGAACTGCTCACCATTATCAATAGACCTCACTTTACAAGTTGTCAATATAGTTAAGTGACCTAGCTTACTTTTGTCTTGTAACTGTATACTTCCTGATTCTGCTGTAAATTTGATGAACTATAATTTTTAACGATGTATTTGTTTAATTTGAATCTGGGATTGGAAGTCCTGAACTGACAATAAAGCCTATAAATTTCCACTGCTTCTGTAACTCAAATGGGTAAGCTATCACAGGAAATTGGAGGGTTCCTGGTTCAAGTTCAGGCGGAGGTGGTTTTTCCAAAAATTATCTTCACCTGGATTAATTATCATTCGTTGATTATAATTTTTAAGTCCACACTCTTTCTGGAAAAATTATTTCAGAGAACTCAATTTTCAAACAAAACAAAATTCTCATTTCGTCTCCTATAACAGTGTTTGCAGCAGTGATTCATAGAGGTCTTTTGAAATATTATTAAAAATCTCTAAATAAACCTACATAGAAAAACCCAGCTTTTAACTATTTTTTTCCAAACTTAGAAATAGTGAGGCTTAATTAGTTGAGTCTAATTAGTGGATACAAATACTGCGTTGTCACGGAACCCATTGGAACTACTAAGATTTTAATGATTCCTTTTTTTAAATGTAGCAAATTTAGACACTAGAACCTTTATAACTTAAATATCAACGCTATGGGTTTTTTAAAAACTTTTTCGCATTTGGTTAAATTATAAATAATACAAATATAATACAAATGCAATTTGACCACAATGTGACGAAACCAACACAAAAAAAATTTAAATTCCTCATGAATTACCTACAAGTTTTTAAATACATTTTTGCGTTTGTTTAAATTATAAATAATACAAATATAATACAAATGTAATTTGACCATAATATGGCGAAATCAACACATTTTTTTAAATTCCTCATGAATTACCTACAATATTTTTTCTATAACTTATAAACATTTTTCTAGCACAAGAAATGTATCCAGTTGAAGGCGTAAAATATCATTACTTAAGGGTTATTACATAAAGTTTATGTACCAAGGGTAAGCAATACATACTTAAAAATGAAAATTAAATCAACATTTTGCTGTAGCATATGTTGCTAGTACAAAGGAGCAGAATCTGTAGCATTTACGAATAACTACCCCGATGAATTACCTATGATTTTGCAGGTAATATATGCAACATGTTTTGTAAAAGTTACAATAATTTGTCCGTTGTCGTTCCTTCTAATGTATCTCGAAATCTACGTAGATAGTCGATACGATTTTGGTGATTTAGGGGTTGTCTCCTATGAAGAATGAAAGGGGCTAATCCTTTTCATTGTCTACGTTTTAAAGGCAGTCACGCAGCCATTATTCAAAAGTTTACAAACAATTTTCTGTAGCGGGTCACCGAAATTTGTCTTTGGCGGTCTAGTCAAAATACTGCCACTTAAGGAATTTTAGCCAAGTAGAAAAACTTTTATTACACAGACTAACTACTACAAATTAATTCTGGATTTAACGTATCGAAGAAAGTTATGCGAAAATTGTTGTAAAATTAGTTAATGAAAATAAATATTTCGTTGCAGTCCACCGTATCTATCCCTATACCTCCATTGGAGTAGATGCAAATTATAGTAAATTAGAGGATTTTTGGATGCCGTTCTTTAAAACATCTTCAGAAAATTAAACTGCGAAGAGAACAGAATTCTTCAATGGAACCCGATTGTCAAATTTGAATTTTGCGGATGACATTACTCTTCTGGCCAGTAATATGAACGCTTTGCAAAGAATGTTGAGGGAATTATCGAGCGAAAGAGAGAAAAGCTGGCAATAAATCTTAAAATAAATCATTAAAAATAAAATTATTACCGACATAGGATATCCCCGACCAGTGACATTGAACGACTTGGAGGGGGATAATGTCTACCTTGAAAACTGCAGTATGATTGTACAGGCTTCAAGTAAAGTAAAATAAACGGGATGTTTGTCACGGTACAAATGTCCGAGAATGTTAGGGTATTTGAGTACCTAAAATTTTATGAACAAAACAATCTTATTCAAGAATTGTACGAGCAATAATTGTAATCCTTGAATCGCACACCAAGCGGTAAATGCCTATTATAACTTTTGCTAATCATACCCCATTCAGTTGTTTTATACGTCAAATTGTAGAGAAATAATCCAAGTTTTTTTAAGAATACCTAAACAACAATAATGTGTACAGGCCGCCAAAGTACGTGTGTATATACAGATTATACAGTGTGTTCATTTCAAAAGTATCCACCCTAAATAACTCTTGACCTGATGCGATTATTGCTTTGAGTGGAAAGACGTCGATTTAGATATCGAGGGGAAGTTTAAAAATAGTACCTAGAAAATTTTAGGTTTCATCCCTTCACCCCCCAGCTACCCTACTTTCAAATTTCTAATGGCACCCCCTACCTTGTGATACATCATTTGGAAGGGCAGAAAATTGTCTACTCACCCATGATAAAAACATCGATCAATTGGTTCTTAAGATAGACTACACAGAAGATGGAAGGTATGAAATAACTCAACCCTTAATAACTCTTGACCTGATGCGATTATTGCTTTGAGTGGAAACACGTCGATTTAGATATCGAGGGGGAAGTTCAAAAATGGTACCTAGAAAATTTTAGGTTTCATCCCTTCACCCCCTAGCCACCTACTTCGAAATTTCAAATGGCACCCCTACCTTGTGATACAAAATTCTCAACCATGATAAAAAATATGAAAGCGTTCGATTGGTTCTTAACATAGACTACACAGAAGATGGAAGGTATGAAATTAATTATTATTGGCAAAATATTGCGGATTGGATACACTGTTGAATCAAATTACAGTCATAAGAAGGAAAAAAATAATATAAATAATAAAATAAGAACTAAGAAATTATTTTATGACATGTTCGAAATATTCGCGAACTTTGATTAATCTTTCAAGGGTGATTTGTTTACATGTAATTCTGTGTTTGAGCTCTTCGATACTGGCGAGAGGCGTTTTGTACATTTTAGTCTTCAAGTGACCCCAGCGAAAAAAGTCGAGAGGTGTTAAATCTGGGGATCCTAAAAATGAGGGGGTGCTAAATCTGGAAACATAAAATTCTCTAGGTACCATTTTTGAACTTCCCCCTCAATATCTAAATCGACGTATTTCCACTCAAAGCAATAATCGGATCAGGTTATTATGGGTTGAGTTATGTAATTCAAATCTTCCATCTTCTGTGTAGTCCCTCAACAACCAATAGATCGATTTTATTTTTTTACCATATTTGAGTAGAGAATTGTGCGCCCTTTCAAACGATGTATCACAAGGTAGGGGATGCCATTTGAAATTTCAAAGTGGGGTGGCTGGGGGGTGAAGGGATAAAACCTAAAATTCTCTAGGTACCATTTTTGAACTTCTACCTCGATATCTAAGTCGACGTGTTTCCACTCAAGGCAATAATCGCATCAGGTCAAGAGTTATAATGATTATGTTGTTATTATTTATATTATTATGAGTAGACACAGAAAAAACGTTTATAACTGTACTGCAAATTGTTGCATGGCCTATTGTACGGCAAATTGTAGATAAATAGTGGGTTAGTTTAACGATTTGTGACTAACAACCTCTAAATCAACAAATGCGAAAACATTAATTAAAGGGATGGCGTCAGTTTGTTACATCCACCAAATTAGAATACATAAGAGGTCTTTAAGTAGTTCATGAGATTTTTAATACAAAACTTGCATTTTTGTATTAAAAACCTCAACAACTACTTAAAGATCTCTTATTTATATAAATAGTGTAGTTCTTTAAATTTGTAACAGTTTAATAACATAGTCATTAAAATCAGAGTAGATCCAACGACACAAAAACTGAACTTTAGTCAACTAGATGAACCAACCATGAATTCACAGGGACGTATAATAGCAATCTAGGATGGTGGGGATAATAAATTGTTACTATGCCAACGTAAGTATTTAAAATCCGCAAGATTAGCATAAACGTAACGGATTCCTTCGGCTAGGCGCACGGTAACAAAAAATCAAACCGACAGCAGCGCGTTTGAAACAAATCTTTGAAATGATAGAGGAACGGTCAATTAGATTTTCGAAGAAATTCCTCGGCGACCGTTGAATCAGGAGCTCGTCTCGTAGTATACGTTAGCCAGACCGACCATCCTGAAGGTCGACTGCTCTCGACTTCTTTACGAATGCGTGCCCATCGCAGGAGGCTGCAATAAGAAGACATCTTGAAGCCACGACAAGTACCCGGCCAAGGCTTCCTTACCAATTCCACGTTACACGATCTTTATTCGGGCCGTTTGTTTCGATGATTCTGTACTGAAATTCGCGGAAAATATAATATCTTGTTCATTTGGAATGTGGGCTCGGCGATTGCGAAGAACATTTTCGAGAAATCGGAACGTTAATGATACCGCTGATACCGAAAATTCGAGATGATGAATCAGAATGATCTCAGAATGGCATTTGATGAATAATTACGGAATTTGCGCTTCCTGCAAACTAATAATTGCTTCCAATTGTTAGGATGTTATTATTGCCAACGACCGCAAAATAAAACTTTTGCATAAAGTAGTCTTCTTCAGTTTGCCTTCTTTCCCTCATCTGTATCTTAATGTTTCTTGCATCTGGAGCTTTTAGTGTTCTCCTTGGCGCAGCTCTTTATTCCGTTTCTTTTTCGCTTCTTATCTTATTTCTCTAGAATGATTTTCTTTTCTGCTTTCTTCATTTTTATTAACAGATATTCTCTCCAAGAATTATATAATAATGTTATAGAAGAAAAGTTTCTTTTCACTTTATTTGAGTGTTTCGGCCAGAATAATGGTTTTTAATGGAGATGGCATGAGTTCAACTGTGCTACTTTCTGCTGCTAGTGTCATAATTAGGGATTATTGATGCCCGGAATTCCGACACTCGTGTCGGAATTTGTCGGAATTTGGACAAAATGCGTACAATTAATTTGTAATATACCGGGTGATTCAATTTCGAAGCTCACCATGGGGATCTCGCTTATTAGTGGAGATAGAGCCTATGTTTAAATTTGGCAAAGTTTTGTATTTTTGTGCTAATCAATTATATGAAAAGAAATTTAAGCTATCATTTCTCATTTTGAAGATATGCACAAAAAACTGAACTGTTAAGATATCGTTTTTAATTATTTATTCAAAATCAAATGTAGCTAGACATTTGAAACAAAAACATTAAGTGTTTTTAACAAGGAATCCAGTGTCATTTTTTAATTTGAAATAACGTCAAAGATGGCGGCGTAACCATGGCCAACTTTTGTTTTTCTTATTGGCGCCACGTAGAATTTTGGCATTTTCCGATAGTTGTGTTTTTTCTCATTTCCGCAATGTATAACATGTTACCATTTTTTTTTTAAATAATGGTGTAATAATCAAAAAACCTTTAGGTACCCAACTGGAGTTTGGTTACAGACCGCCGGAGTAGTTGCCAAGCAACGCCAACAAAATGCACTTGGATCAAGCGACGCCCTCAGCGTTAGGTTTGCCATTTAACCAAATAAACCTTAATTGCGGTTGATTGTAGATGTAAAATGCCGTTCGCCAATAACTAAAAGCGTGATATAGTTAAGAGTTTAATTGAATTTTGACATTTTCCGATAGTCGTGTCTTATCTCATTTTCGAAATGTATAACATGTTGGCATTATTTTTTAAAACAATGGTTTAATAATAAAAAAACGCGTTCTTCTTTTTCTTGTTGTTTGTCGTGCTTATCAAGTAACCAACTGCAGCGTGGTTACAGACCGCCGGCGCCGGACTGACCAAGAGTGCTTGAATTAAAAACATTTAGATTGTAAAAGAAGCAAGTTTATACAACGTAAAGATTATTTTTAAGTAAATGTGCAAATTGGCCGCTATTTTTTTGAAGGCATTAAAGCGTGCCCGCTTTTCTACATGTTGTTATGCTCTTCTAACTGTTCTTCCCGGAATAGCATTGACCGCATTTGTTATTCGATCCCGCAGATCGTCGATATTTTTGCGAATATCGTGATAAATTTCGTCGTGCACAGTTCCCCAAAGAAAATAGTCCAGAAGACTTAAATCAGGAGATCCACCACCCCACCATAATGTAATGGTCTGCAAACACGTATTTGCGGCAATTCCAAATTAAGGGCTACTTCCCGGTTAGAAATCCTAGGATCGTTATTTATCTAAAAACCAGTAGTTGAAGCATTGCAAATTATAGTAATTTGACGTTTACCATTTCTAAAATACCTCTTTGATAAGTTTCAACATTTCCATGAGGATTACAAGAATTGCAGGGTTTACTAAACGATCCATGGTCCGCTAAATTTTTCGTCCAATGTTAGGAATATTGTACGATGCGACATTTCTAAGAGAACAATAATAAACCCTTATTATATCACCCTTTTCGTTATGGGTAAACGGCATTTTACATCCACAATCAACCACAATTAAGGTTTATTTGGTTAAATGGCAAACCTAACGCTGAGGGCGCCGCTTGATCCAAGTGCCTTTTGTTGTCGTTGCTTTGCAACGACTCCGGCGCTCTGTAACCAAGCTCCAGTTGGGTACCTGTAGGTTTTTTTATGATTACACCATTATTTTAAAAAGAATGGTAACATGTTATACTTTGCGGAAATGAGAAAAACCACGACTATCGGAAAATGCCAAAATTCATCATGGCGCCCATAGGAAAAACAAAAGTTGGCCATGGTTACGCCGCCATCTTTGATGTTATTTCAAATTAAAAAAGGACACAGCATTCCTTGTTAAAAAGTACCTTTGAATGTTTTTGTTCCAAATGTTATGAATAATTGGTTATGAATAAAAAATTAAAAACGATATCTTAACATTTCAATTGTTTGTGGATATCTTCGAAATGAAAAATGATAACTTTTTCATTTCATTTCTCACAATTGATCCACTAATAAGCCAGATCCCCATGGTGAGGCTCGAAGTTGAATCACCCGGTATACACATAAGTAAAGGTAGACATTTGTTTAGCAACGCAGGTCTAATTGTGTACAACAGCCTACCAGTTTAAAAATTCAACTGTTTGAAAAAGTCAAATGTTTTGACTTTATTATGAATATTGTAGTAATATGTTTTTCAATAAAAAATCATAATTTTTTCCGGTCACTGAAAAATAGTGTATTATACACGGGAAAATATTATTAAATATTATATATTAATTTATTATACACTTGTTAGTAATATTGGTATCAACTTTAAAAACAGCATAGGAAAAGTAGATAGATCGTGTTAGGTATATTAAAACCAATTTTGGTTTGAATCAATTTTATGTCATGTGAGGTATCATCATTTAATAGCTCTCATTTGAAGCAAAACAAGCTTTCTCCTGAAATTTAAATTTCCTTAAACTAACTGATCGTTCCCCTATTAGTATCAAATTTTAATAAACAAATACGTAAAAAATCGTTAATACATAATTGTATTACGGCACCAGACATTTCTAGAAGGTAAAATTGCTCTAATTTTTTTCTAGCAAATTGGTTCGACAACAAAAACGTGCTAGTAGATTGCTAAGTACGTACTTACCTACACATACAACGTAACGAATGAAGATAATACGGTGAGTACGGTCTTTGCCGCTTATTACCAAGCAAAATATTACAGCAATCATTGCCATAGCCTTCTACATGCATTAAGAAAGATTGCTCGGCACAGTTGTGCTGACATTCAGGCACATAACAAACGATAACAAGAACTATTAACATAATTACCATTCGTCTCATGTCTCATGTCCAAGAAGGTAAAAGAGGTCATATGCTATTACTTGTGCTTTATAGATTAAATAGCTGCAAGTGTATGCTAATTTAACACAGATTTTAAATTTGCAGAATTTAAATGAATTTAGGCATTACCAAACAAGTGTTAAAAAAATAGTTGGGTTGTAGTTACCAACTTTAAATAACGTAATGCATAAAAATATTCTTGGATATTATTTATGCGACACAAATCTAAAGCAGTTTGGGCGCCACTGACATAGGCTAATAGATAATATCCCCGTTATAAAAATCTTAATTGTCTGTGGTAAATTATAACAAGACCTCAGTTCTGCTTTTTAGTTATCAAACTTTCCTCAACTTCTCGCCACTTCACAGCTGATCGGTTTCAAATGTCCGGCTCTACTTGATTTTTACTTTTTAACAGTCTCATAACTAATCTGTAATGAGCTTTCTCCGATGCTTGTTATCATGTATATGTTTATTAATTTGTCGGTTAATTCGGTAACATCGCAGACTGTATAAGGTATAATCAAAGTAATAAGTTGGTTCAAATTCGTTTTTAAACTTATATTTATATTAACTAGAAAAATTCTGGTGTATAAATTTATTTAAAGCCGCAGTTGTCCGCGTGGGTTTTGAAATTTGGTACTAGAGTACACCTTGCATGCGTTTTCAGTGTGGACACCACCTTACTTGCGCATTCAGTGTGAATACGGCTCAATAATCGTGCATATTATGTACTTTCATTACGACTTCAGCGTGATCACGCCTTATCTGAAGTGACTTACCTGCCCTCTTTCTGGAAACTGTTGAGTCCGAATTCGTATTGAGCGCAAAGAAATATTTCAAAAACGGCAAAACATTCTTCATTCACAAAATTTGTCTTTTTGTCGAACATTTTCTCATAACATAAGTTGTGTAAAGTTGTGGTTAAAAAGAGTTCAACTTTTACCTCTTGTCATTTTTACACTAGGGTGACCAACCGTTCCAATTTGGGAGGGGTAGTCCCGAATTTTGACCAGCACAGCCTAATTAAGAGTCTCAAATTTTGTTCCGTTTTTTGGTAAATTTATTATAATGTCAACAATTTCAAAGACACCACCCATGCTTAACACAAAATGTACCATTAACACATTGCCCTCTTAAATGATACCTACATAATACCTTTTTAGATTTATTTTTCGTACATTTTGTTCATGTAGCAGGTTAGTGCAAATAGAGAAAAAGCTGCTAGATTAGTACGTGGAAATAGAACATATACAGGTGTCCAAAATTATCGGTTCACCATTGGTAACTTTGTTATTAAAGCAGATACAACGTTGGTTAAATAAGCAAACTAGTAGTATTTTATTCGGTTATTAAGAATACGAAAACAAAATAATAATTCAAAATTTGGTTTTCAAAATATTCTTGTGAATATTTTTACTTTATCATACGCAGTAAGATAAAGTATTGTAATCATGCCGAAAAAAAAAATTGAGATTTTAGCGGAAATAGGTCTTTTTGGGTCCCCTGAACATTTTTGACCAAGGTACAAAAAAATGTCTGTGTGTGTGTGTGTGTGTATGTCTGTGTGTAAACGATTTCGGTGACGACGATTCCGGAGAAACTACTAAAGGTATCGGAACGAAAGTTTATATTTAGAAGTTTTGTTACCAAACTTAGAGCTGAAAAGCTTTTGGTTGAAAGGGGTCCAAAGGAACTGGTAGTTTATTCTAAGCCTTTTTGAAAGATTTTTCAAATGAGCCGCCATTTCTGTAATTTTGACAAAATAGTTCATTAATAAATTAAAGTAGAAGAAATTTTGTATAATTTATGCCTATGACATTTTTTGGTATAATTTGATCGAGATCGGTCGCATCTGCATTGATATGAAATTACATAGTAGCCAGGATTCTGACAAATATTTTTTTGTGTTGTCACATTCGAAGACAGCTGATCTCGTCAGAGGTTGGAGAACCACTATGGAACGTTGCCGCTGTGCGGCAAATTATAAAATACAAATTTCAAATAAAATAAGATCACCAATTTGATTGTTTGTTGATAAGAAATATCAACCCGTCTTTATATCTAATTCTAAAAACGATAAATTGCGAAAATTATAAATAAAGTATAGCGATGAGTGTAGTTTTATTTTAGTATGTTGGTAGGGATGTGTATGAACAAATATAAATCTGTCAGAATTTGAATTACCTTTTTAAGGTGCATTTTCAGTAGTGATAATGGCAGTGGTAGCAGACGCCGCGCCGTTATAGTATTTCCAATAGAAAATTGCTAGTGACTCATGTTTATGTACATGCAAACTAATATGTGTCATTATCACGATATGTAAGAAATACTATAATTTCGTATTCTACCACCGCCATTAGCTACCATTACCTACCAATCGGAACGCACCTTTAAACTTGACGTTTCGTCAAAGTGGTACCAGCCTAGCATTTACTATACAGAAATCATTTATTTATTTTTTTTAAATACGTATTTCTTAAAAAGCAACACAATAAACGTTGATGTCGCTCCTGCCAAAAACTAGATAGCGCGACTCGCTCACATGCGACGGCGACACTCCGCCTTCGGTGACGCGCCGCATCACCGCTCGTCGCGCTATTCCGTACTTTCGGCATTTGTGACATAAATAACTATTATTCTAATGATGTAGTGTAGGTAGTGTCAAATGCTGATGGTTTGACAATACCTACGATTTATCTTAATAGAATAGATTCTCATGCAGCTAAACTATTAATTTTATATATTGTATGATAAAGTCATGTGCCTGGCCACATCAGATTTTTTTAATGTGACTGCATCTTTTTACATAGTTGGAAGAAATTTTAATGAGTAATAACATTAATCGCACTATGCTTAACACTACATAAAAATAAGTAGAAAAAAATAGATACATTAATACTTAACAACATCAGCAACGTATAAAATTGTAAACTAATTGAATACATGTTTTTCAATGTAATAAATGTTCAAAAGTACTACCTTCTTGATCTACGCACTTTTGAGCTCTTTTGTTTACACTTTGAGTGGCTTTTAAGATTGTTCTGCCGTCGATGTTGTTTAATGCGTTTCTTACCGCTATTTCTAATTCTTCCACATTCTGATGTCTTTCCTGCTAAACTACGTCTTTCACAGAGCCCCAAAGATAAAAATCAAGCGGCGCTAAATCAGGTGACCGAGGAGGCCAACGAACTGGCGCGTTTGTTCCTATCCATCGCTGGTCAAAAATTGTATTTAAGTAATTAACAGATTGTATGCTATTATGAGCAGGTGCGCCATCCTGTTGAAAGTAAATGCGGCCGTTTTGAATAATAGGAACATGGTCCAGGAAATCTTCAATAACTGGCGTTAATAATTCAACATAACGTTGTCCGGTTAACGTGCCGTGATAAAAAATAGGGCCAACAAGTTTAGATCCTATTATGCCGCACCATCTGCCGCACCAAACATTTAAACTAAATCGGTTTTGTGGATTACGTGGATCCACTACTAAAGGATTTTCTTTACTCCAATAACGCTCATTGTGTTTATTGCGCATACCTGTGTTTGAAAAGTTAGCTTCATCTGACCACAAAATAAACTTAAAATTATCTCGTCGTTCATTGCAAACATTTATAAACCAATTAGAGAACACTAATCTTCTTTCTTCATCGCCAGCTAATAATGTTTGCACTTTATTCATTTTGTAGGGATGGAATTCATTCTTTTTCAAAATTGCGTGAACAGTGGCCCTTTTTACTTCTAATCCTCTTGCACAGTTTCTGATCGATATTTTAGGGTAAGCTACAAAATGCGCTAGCACATTTGTCTCCGTTTCTTCATCAATAATAAAGAGCTTCTTTCTTCTTACTTTAGTAAAAGAATTTTCGTTGTTTCGCAATCTTCGATACAGTCGCAGAAAGTATTATTGGCTTGGTGCTTGACGATCCGGGAATGTGTGCTGGTATTGTAATAAAGCTTGGGTGCAGAATTTTTTCTGCAAACCAGATACGCCTCCAGCATATCACACTTTTCCAAATGTGTAAAAGGCATTTTATTTTTCAACAATGAAAATTATTAATCTATCTTTCTAACAGTTTAATTTGACAGACTTAGGTTTATCTACTTTGTTTCCAAGGAAATTTGTGTATTTCATTATTTGGCACTACATTCAGTCCGGCCTACTTACTTACCTTATTCCGACAAATATCACAAAATTAAACTGCGCATTACGTGTTTAGTTTTATGTTTAGGGTAATCATTCATTATCAACTTTCTGTTCAAAATTAAATTTTCTTTAAAAATATTTGACAAAATACAGAGTATCATACGCTATGTTCGTATATTCATATCTAGTAACATACAGAGTGTTACAATGAAAAAAAACATTTTTTCGTAAATATTTCGAAAACCAAATTTTCAATTATTTAGTTGTTACCATAATCTTAATCGCCGAAAAAAATAGAACTAGTTTGCTAATTTAACCTACTGTGTAGTTATAATAATAGCAAAGTTACCAATGGTGAACCGATAAGTTTAGACACCCGGTATAATTATTTTTAAATAACAATTTCCTATTCCTTATGAAGGGCGAACTTTTAAAATTTAGTGAATCGACGATTGTCGAAATTCTATAATAACATCTTTTTGACAAACAGTATTCTAGCACAAGATTCGGTCAACTAGATTTTTAATGTAGATTTTATTTCTACTTAAGGCAATTCGATTTCGATGAATTGTAGACCTTAATCGGTATTTAATTACTTCAAAAATCTACTGAAGACGATCGGCACTACTGCATATAAAACAAAACAGAAAATTATTATTATGGGATTTTGATTCAAATAAAAAAAATCACATAATGGTTCCTACAAACTAAAATTAAATTAAATAGAAATTTAATAATCAATGTCATCACATCAACAAGCACGTCAATCTTCTTAAAAAATAAAGATAGTGATGGACGCAAAGACGTAAATTTGAAAAAAAATACAGCCACGACCTGTATTTGAACCAACCCCCTTTGTTTGACACAATTAAAATGGATTGGAAAAAGCATCATTTGGTAACTTTATTTGTTACCGGACTCTTTAGTTTTTTGTCAATGAGTTAGTTTAGCGCTACCCCAATTGGTGCGCACCGACCACTTTGACTGTATTTGTTCTTAAATCAAATATTAGTTACATTTCAAACATTTTTACAAGTTTCTTCATTTTGCTGAGTTCTGCTAACAGAAAGCGGTAGAGTTAATAGGTAGCGTACTGTCCGGCTACTAGCGTACTGTAAATAAGAAGAGCAAATAGCATGAGTGATAATGATAGTAACTGGTAGAGTAGATAGCACATGAGTACACTATTCACGTGCTACCCCCACCCTAATCTGCACTCTACTCTACTTCAACTCTACCGATGTAAACAGCGGTGCCCGGTAGAGTAGAAATAGTTGCACGTGAATTAGAATTTAATTTTTTTGAAATGGTTTATATTATGAAAATCAGCTTTTATGCTTTTTTTACAAATTACGGGTACATTCAACTTAAATTGATGATTCTTTATTGTGTATACACTGTAATACACTGTAAAAATGACAAATAAATTCGAAGAATTAACAATTCCACAGCCTAAAATGGAGCAGCCCTCGAAGCACAAAATAACTCGACTTTCGGAACCATTTTTCAACCTCCTCCCATATCTACATCTTTCAATGTTTTTATGTCAACAATTTCCAAGACACCACCCACGGTTAACACAAAATGTACCATTAACACATTTCCCTCTTAAATGATACCTACATAATACCTTTTCAGATTTTACTTTTCGTACATTTTGTTCATATAGCAGGTTGCTGTAAATAGAGAAAAACTGCTAGATTTTTACGCGGAAATAGAACAATTATAATGATTTTTTAAATAATAATTCCTTATTCCTTATGAAGGGCGAACTTTTAATATTTAGTGAATCGATGATTGTCGAAATTCTATAATAACATCTTTTTGACAAACAGTGTTCTAGCACAAGATTCGGTCAACTTGATTCTTAATGTAGATTATGAAGGCAAATCGATTTTGACGAATTGTAGACCTTAATCGGTATTTAATTACTTTAAAAATCTATTGAAAACGATCGGCACTACTAGACTCGGAGAGTTAGCAGAAGTTTTTAATAGGGGTCAGGCATGATTTCTAAAAAAGTACCACCATTTAATACAAAAACATACAAATAAAAACTGACCTGACATAATATATGATGGACATTGTATATCCATCACTCGAAATAAAACCAAGCAAAGTTTCTTTTAATAGTCGAAATCGCTGATTTCTTCACCATCATCGAGTCGACAATGGTCGACAAGGATCATCCAAAAGATTCATCACTATAGTAAGTAAATAAAATCTCACAACAAATGGAACATTAGGTTAGAATATCCACTGCGCGATTCTACGCGCATCACTGTATGCGCGCGCCACCGTAAACTAGGAGTTAGCGCTTTAACTATCAAAAATTCTGGCGGGTAAAATTAACCACGACTTAAGTGGTAGTTAGGGTTAAATCGATCATTGATGAACCCGTAAACTCAAAGTTAACCTAAATTAAACCCGTAGTTACTGTTTTAACCTTGCATTGATAGATCCACCCTTACTATCTTAATGTAAACCTGCGTCAGGAACAAAGCGCGAGGGAAAGGATAGGAAAATGATGGGAAGGAACGGGCTGGATCACACATAATTAAAGACAACATAATGACGACCTAATCACACTGAAAGGGCGAGTAAGGTCCGTTCACACTGACCATAAACAGGTGCGTATACGTGCATATAAACTATAAAGTACAAAGCCAAAGTATAGGAAAGCAAAACCACGTACTCCTAAGTCCTACCATATTCTTACAGTTTGTAGAGAATATTTATGTTAACGAAGTTGCTATTAAAATATTTTTTACATTAGCAATTAGAATTTTCTTCATCGTTTAAACTCGAAACGGCAGATATAGTTTTGATATCATGCCGCATATCAACCAGAAGCAGAACGTAATTAATTTCCGGTCTTCGCAAGCAGAACCATGGGAATATTACTTTCGTTTTCCCCTAAGTATTCCCACGGCATAAAAAATGTGTGCATCACATCAGCATACCGTAGCCAGTCTACCATACGTACGAATATACGAACTTCCTCATGGTGACAATAGTTCATTGTGGTATCTGCAGCTCCGCAGCACGAGTCCACTCTACTCTCTAGAATGAGAACGAGTGGCTGGCTGGTTTCGATTCGCAACTGTTCGACCTGACACAGCCTTCTGCATTCCAACAAAACTGCAGCGATACCTTTGCCGGTTCGATGGGCCCGTGAACTTTATTCATGTAGACAATTCAATTGTTCGAACGGATTCTCTCGATTCCCGGCGACCGTTTTGTTTTTACATCATCGATGGACAACGATCTGATGTGGTTGTAGGTACGTTAGGTACCTATTTTGGTGCCGCTATATTTGCGATTATATCCACATATTTTGAAAATCTCGGATCTAAATTTAATTTAAGCGTGGAAAAATATTTGTAAACGCTATATCTAAAATTAAAATTGCCGGTTTATATTTGTGGATATCGGATATTTCTGGAGCTCGCAGAAGCAAATATCGCCATCGTAATCTGGCAAGTCGACCAGTTATTTATGGAATATGCCAATTTAAAATTTAATTGAGGAGGCATTGCTATCTTACATACTACAGTATAACTCAGACCGAGACTGTACCCTTGAACTTTGCCGTTCAAAAGTACGTGATCACCGCGGCTGATTTTCAAAAAATCTTGAGACTAATATAAGGCTATTTGACCCAACTTATTTATATCCAATTCCTTATCATTTATCGTTATACTGCTTCAAAGTTCGCCTTTCAAGAGCATTTTTTTAAATACAAAGGTGTTTCTGATCCGATTTGGTTCATATTTGGATCAGTAAATTAGGAAGTTAAGAGAGAATATCTGCAATGATATCGGGGTTTGATATTACACCATTAGTGCATCATTCTGCGCCATCTTTAAAGTTATCCCAAGCCATATTCCAAGCAAAAAGTTAAAATTCCTTTCATATTATTGAACTGCAAACAGCACAAAAAATGCGCTTGCCTGCCATGCATTCGGCGAAAACGAACACCCGGTATATTAGTTATCCAACGGAAAGACAATTTGTAGATGTGATGCATGCACGTCTATCAAAGATGGGGCTTTGTAATATCTCCTAAACTCAAAAACCCTAAACAAAAACATATTACAAAGGTAAAGTTTTCTTTATTTTATTTTTCTCTGTTTTTCTGTGCCCTCTTAATTCGTTACTTTATATCCATACTTATTGCCTGTGCAATTTGAGATCGATCAATACTTATTAATCGGCGTCCCAAGGGGCTCAAATCAACAGTAAGTGTAATTTTATAACCTAAAACCAACAAAACAATTTTTTATCTTGTTTTATTTCATTAAATTTAGATACCACAGCTCTTAACTAACAAAAAAAAACAGCAGTTAACGTTTGAGTCTAGATATCAACCGTATTTCACGTAGTACCTATTTACCTAATAATTCGTGCCTTGTGCCTGGCGCTTATCCAAAATTGTATTTACAAATTTGAAAACTTTACGATTTACCCGCCAGTGAGTGAACGGCTTGGCGGGTAAATTTTTAATACCAAACGACGATAAAATGATAAAAAATTCTTTACAAAAATATTGAAAGGAACGTAAAACGTTTTGATCCAAAAATTATTGAATAAAACACAGCACGCACACGCAGCTACCGCCACCACCTTCGCCGTCTCCTTCGTTGATCACGATCAACGTCATCTTCATCGCTGACGTCCCTCTCAGCATCTAGTTGCAGTGGTCCTGCATCCGCATTGTCTTCGTGCTCGTCCCCAGGCTGATCTTGCGAATATTTTTTGACAGTAGGCATTGTCAAAACATTACCCTTTGAAACTACCTACTGTCATTAGAATACATCCGTCATATCTGTCATAACATTTGTCAAATCCTCGCTTACTAGTTTCATATTAACGCAGACACGACCGATCTCGATCAAATGGAATTTGCTCATGTAGCGGCTAAACTATTAATTGTACCAAAAAGTATTGTAGAAATAAATTTTTCAGGTTTTCCTCTACTTTAATTTATTATTTAACTATTTTGACGAAATTACAGAAATGGTAGCTCATTTGCAAAATCCTTGAAAATGCTTAGAGGAAACGTCCAGTTCCTTTGGACCCTTTTGAACCAAAAGCTTTTCAGCTCTAAGTTTGGTCATAAAACTGCTAAATATGACCTTTCGTCCCGATACCTTTAGTAGTTTCTCCGGAATCGTCTCCACAAAATTCGGGTACACACATACACACACACAGACATTTGTTTGTACCTTGGTCAAAAATGCACACTAACGGAATGCAAACTTTTCCTATTGTCCGATATGTAGTGGTTAGTTAGATATCAACTTAATTGATAAATATTTGCCACTCAGTTGCTCTAAAGCTCATACAGAAACGCAACTTTCCGCAAAGTTCTTATTTACGTACTGATTGACCGTGGCATTTAAAACTTTCACGGTTATTTGCATTAACAATTTCGATATTGAATTGAGTTTGACAGTAAGCTAAATAAGTCACCCTGTATAATTTTTAAGTTGTTACACCTCTTTCTAATAAATATAGAAAATGCTTAGACAAAAATTAAATTAAAGAAATAAATGAAGAAAAAAGTATGTGATCCAGGCCCCATAAGTTTATGGTAATATACTGACAGTAAATAAAATTTATTAAATTACATTTATTCTAGCCAGATAGGGTAACACCAACACCCAAAATAAGATAATATTCACAACTTAATTCTTTTTGTGGCCGGAAAGAGAGATACGCGTTTTCGGGACATTTCTTTTTGCTAAATAGCAATCTTCCTTTGTGGAGATAGTGCGTCTGGAAATAAGTAATTAAATTCTAAATTCTAAGGTCTGCGGCAATACGACTACGCATTATTTATGAATCTGTATGTATTGAAAATCGTTTATTAAAGACCCTGCTAATCCACGATTTGCTATTCATGTAGGATTTTATTTATAGCCAGTCTAACTAAAGTCAAACAATCACGATATTTTGTCATTCAGATCTGTCACTGACGTGAAGTAAAACGTGACTAATAGAACGGATAGAATGTCAATAGGCATCGAAGAAGAAAATCTATGTTGACGCCGCCAGAAGAATGCGATCGACGATTAAGTTTGTAACCAATTCTCATCAATTAACTAATTAATTAAAATAAAAATATCTCCGAAAATACCTATTAGGGGCCAATGGAGGAAATAGAATAGACAGAGTAAGGGACCACGACATAAGAAAGACAGTTGTGACTTGGAACTGAGTCTATTCTGGACTATCTGAGAGGAGAGATAGCTCAGTTGGTGTGGTCAGATGCAAACGATTGACGAGAGCAGACCTGTGAGAAGTGTATGGGAATCAAGGATAACCATAAGAAGGAGAAGAGGTAGACCAGGAGAAGACTGGGACGATACCGTGGCTAAGGCAATAATTAGAAGAGGAAAGAGTATACTAGAAGCCAGACAAATCGCAAAGAACCGAGCCCGTTGGAGAAACTTCACTAGATTGACAGAATAACAGTTTTGAGAAAGATATACTTTTGTACAGAATTATTTTAAGTTAAGATGAATTATAGATTTTGATTTTATGTAGATACCCCTACGAAGATTGGTAGATGCGGAAACGATTACCATAATATAAAATGCCTCCATTATCAATCGCTCTAATTAATACACGTCTTGATTGCTATTATTTTAATGCATATTTTAATAAAATAATAATGTTGTCTTGACCCATTTGCTATCGTGCTATCATGTTGTTATAGTCCTTTGCTATCGTTTAATAACAGAAATTACGTATTTATATGCAATCAGAGCTAACACCCAAACAAAACAATGTTATAATTGGAATTATAATGCGCATAATGCGCAACAATTAGTGGAATATATACTTCCTATTGGTAATTACTGTAATCTGATTAACTACTAATTAGCATACATTAATTAACATTAGTTAGCGTCGTAAACAAGATTCAAAGCACAAAATAAATCTGCAAATAAATAATAATCGATCAAGCATACACATGAACAAGCATGTAGAGATTATTAAACTACCAATGTTTAAACAATAATATTTCTGAAAATTTTCATTCTCCTGTAAGAATAAAGAAGTACGAAAATGCCATAAACTTCGATGTTACCATGCTCTTATAAACTCGACTCCCGAGATTGAAGTTTTAAAACCCTAGAAGAGATTGATGCTTAAGAACGATATTATTAGGAATGCAAAATAAACACACTGCTAAATAGTCGCTGTCAGCGGTTCAAAGATACTTGTGTAAATACTGTCAAGATTTCAAGTAAAAGTACAAATAACTATGTAGGCTTTCAAGGCCAGAATCAATTATGAAATAATTTGTTTCCCAATTATTCCATGCATGATAATTCGTAATTACTAACGTTTCGCAACTATGTTGTTCGCTTCTTTAGTATTCAGTTAGCTCTGATGATTTTCAATTACTTTCTCTAAATGTTCTTATGACAGATCATAAAATTGGAACAAAATTCGCAAAATTAGCGAAGTCATAGGCTGCTGCCGATGACGTGCAAATGCCAAAAATATGGACCGCGCGGCGTTCGGGTTATTCGATAGATTTTTCCGCTCGAGTTAAAATTTTCAAGCCGAAAAGTTCTACAATATGTCTTTTACTATTCTGCAAAATTCTGTAGTGAACAGCCATGGATAAGAAACACCCAAGAAATATCGTACACGTGCTGACAGACAACAAAAAATACAAACAAAGTGGTTGACTTTGCCGTAAAACCTTACTATTGGTATGCCTGTAAGTTATGGAAATCGAAATCTTGCACCGTGGAATATAGCAATTGGATCGAGACATGTTCCGACGATCTTGGCAATTGCAGGAATTGTATGTGTCGATAGGGGTAGTCCCACACGATAGGGAGTCATATAGTATAGGGGGCTGTGGAATGGAGCCCTGGGTCCGATACGAATTGTACATTAAAAAGAAAATGACAACTTTCCATGATTTAGCAATCAGAAGACTTCCAGGCTGTTGATGACATGTAAAATGTTGAGTGGGCCACGTTCTATCATAAGGTCTCAATGATTGAAAACCCCCAGCATATGTACTGTCCTGTGAGATCATAGAGTTGGTGCGAATGGCAAAAAAATGTCAAAAATAATCATCGTCAAAAATAACATCAACCCGATTTACAACGACTCGAGAGCATTGCTAGAACGGTGGTGTTTGGGTGGCGATGCTCAAAACAACAACTAAAGCTTCAATTTGTACTGTCTGGAGCCTCGCACCCAAACAGCTTCATCGTAGTTCACAACCCAGGAAAATTGCGGGTTATGCAGCAGTAGGCATTTAGAATAACGGCTTTTCTGAAGTCTTTAAAACTACGATAACAATTGGAATCGTTACTGGCAGTGAAACGAAGATATCTGCAAATGTGCGCGACAAACAGCGCCTGGTGAGGTCGTCGAGCTGTGTGCTGGAGGCTGCAAAATAAGCTCGAACAAGGAGCTAGAATTGAGCAAATGTATCAAAATGAGTTCTACGAAGTGTACAAAACAAATGAATAATTTATGGCCCTGGTATAGCAGATTAGTTAAAACGAAACCATAATAGCATATTTTATAGCATGTACACTACACTAGTTTCGTCTTTTTCTAACGTTCTTTTTAGTAACTAGAAGAAAGTACTAAATAATAGTATAGTTAGAAATACGGTGCTATTATCTTTTCATATTAACTATTCCTTAGCTAAGACGCATGCGCAGTGGAGGCATTTGTAAGGACTGCAAACAGTGCCAACGTGGGACATTTGTTTTTGTTTTGACATGTACCGCAGTAACGTAGAAGTTAAACCTCACAGTGACACGCTACGCTTTGTTTTAATTTATGTAAATTAGGTTGCACTGACATGTTTACAGCAAAATATTGCAGAAATAAAATATCAACATAACCTTAAATGCTTTTGGTTGCAGTGTGTCTAATATACCCATCTCTTGTCACAATAAAACTTTTGTTTAGTTACTAAAAACAAGTTACCATTTTCAATTGTCTTTTTCTCAAAATATTTCTTATAAAGAAAAAAATACGTCTTATTTTAAAAACAAAAGATGACACACGCTTGCATTTTTAATCCTGCATTTTTATTTATTTTCAACTCTATATATCATGTGGAGTTTAAGGTCGAACATTTACCAAAACCGCTTTGTTCATATATAAGACTCAAAATATTGAAAAATGTTATAACTGAATTAGTTATAACTGGAAAACAAAAGATGCGCAAGTAAGTAAAAAAATAAAAGAAGGGCCGGTGCCATAAGTGGTAATGAACGATCTCCGTGGAGAACAGTAATATGCAATATGAACATCCTTTGACCATTATTCGGCTAAGATGCTAATGAAAATGCATGAAAGGCAGTACAACAACAAAATATATCGACAAAGTTTTATTTTATTAAGTTATTTCAACCCAAGGAAGTAACCTTCATAAAAACACTCTATATATATTCGTTAATAACAGGCATCCTGAAAATGGTTCTTAATTATCTGAAACGTGCTATCCATAAATAAATCAACAATTTCCACTGTGGGTAGTTCGAGTGCGCATTTGACATGTTTAATTAATATGCAATCGCATAGATATTGTATTGACAAGAACGTCATGAATAGTTATTGCCAGTAATTAAATTCAGGTCGCTATAAATTTAATTTGTCCACACAAATGCAATTGCACATCGAATATGATAATTAATTACTAACTTACTTTTTATCAACATATCTTGTAAATAATAAATATCTGTTTAATATGTATTGTATGTATGTATTATTATAATCATAATCTGAAACTATCATCAAAACGAGATTTATTGATATATATTCCTTAAATAAAACAACTGGTGAATGTTAAAATTTATATTTACCAGCGATCGATTTCGGTCATTAGACCATCAACAGGTTAATCTAAAAGGCAAAATATAGACAATACATTTCATATAAGTTTATGGTTCAACCACGGCACTCACAGTCAAACAGGTAAAAATTGTGTGTGATATTTCACACACTTCAAATAGATAGTGCTCACTAAATTCAGTGAATTCATTAATAATCTTATATCCATCTTTAATGTTGTTCTTTATTTCGCATATTTCATAATAATCCATTTTCTTTGATTTATTCATATTATGTAGTAACATTATTTTGATTATGTTGTCTATGGTTATGTTCCATTAGGTGCTTATTAAATGTAGATGTTTTTTGTTTTGTGTGTTTTTTATATCTTGTTTGTAAATTACGTCCCGTCTAACCTATGTACTGTGCATGACAATCTGAGCATAATTTCTGTAAATTTCATTAAATTTCTAGTATTGTTGCTGGATCTTTTTTATTAATTATTGCTTTTCTATTGCATTCTTGTGGTTGATGTTGTTGATATTATATCCATTGAGGACCGACTTGATGTTGTTATAAAGTTTAGGATGGAAGGGTATGGATATATATATCTCCGTTTTACAGTAATGTGGGGTAGATTTTTTACTTAAATGTTGTTGTTTGACTTTGTTATGCAATGCTTCTATTTCTGTTGATTTGAAACCATTGTTGTTTGCAATCTGTGTCATTGTGTGATATATTCTTGGCCAAAGTCTTTAGAACAAAAGGGTGTCCTTAGTAGTCTATTTATTGAGTGTTGGAATGCCATTGATTTTATGTTATGGAAATGATGGGCCGATTTTGGGATAATAACGTCAGTGCTTGTTGCTTTGCGAAATATGTTATATTTTAAGTTGTTGTTTCTGTGTATAGTCAAATCTAGAAAATTAATCTTATTGTTAGTTTTTTTTTTTTCATAATCTTAAGTTTGAATAAACTGTTGATCTTATCCAGGAATTCTTCAGTTTTATCCTCTTGATCATTACATACACAGAACATATCGTCCATATATCTGCCTCAGCACAAAATAAATTTGCTCTCAGGTATGTTGAATATTTGATCTTCCAGATGGTCTACGAATATATTAGCCAAAAATCCACTTATGGGATTTCCCATAGCAGAGCCGACGGTTTGTTTGTAAAACTTTTGGTTGAATTGAAAAAAGTTTTCTTTTAAAATAATGTCAACAATGTCTAAGTCAACAATGTCCCGGATGTCCAACATGTTTAGTGATTGGATAAAACCTGGTCTTGATATAAACTCTTTTAAGATGGTAATGGTGTCCTTTGTGGGTATGTTTGTAGACAGATTTTTTTTTGGCGAAGGATATCAGGATACGTGTGTCCTTAATTTATATGAGATTAAATCATATAAAGAAAAATTCCATTTAGTCGCTTTGGAGACCAAATTACCAATATTTCGTGGCCGGGTAGGTAAATATTTGGGCCATCTATAAATAACTGCATCTCTAAACAAAGGTTAAAAAGTACTGTTTGGTTTCTATTAAGCTATTGATCGAGGTGGCCGGGTTTAAGGAGACGGTCCTGGATATCTTGGCTTAAGAAACGTGCGAAGTGACTAAATATTTACCCAGTGCACCACGATCTCTCTCGGAGCCCTCGGTATTTGCTGAATGCCTTCTTTTATTTCGATAAAGAAATTCTGGAGCGCATCGTTCGCCTTACTCCCATCGCCATGGACCCAGTAGTAGGTGGTACGAAAAATTTATTAAAAATAACAGAAAAGAAAAAAGACGTATCGAAAATATGCAGCAGCCAGACCGAGCGAAATTATATTCCCATTTTTATGATGTGTTTATTTGTGGAAAACTGGTTTATCGACAGTAAGATATTCAAGGAGAAAGGTAATTTGTCGGGCAATTCCGACAAGCACCAAATTGGCGACATTAGGCACCCCCTTATGGTCTCCATTTGAGTGTTTTTTCCATTGAGTGTCCATCTTACTCCTTGGCTATACCGTACTGATGAGGACTAATAGTCCGAAACACGTGTCTACGGTTGCTTCTTCGTATGACGGAATTGCCCGACAAATTATCTTTCTCCTATTTGTTTATCGGCATATTGGACTAACCGTTTTTAATTTCGAACAATATAACTGTAAATTAAGAATCAGAGAGTAGCAAATCATGATATTTTGAACCAACAAATATTAGGTGGAAAAATAAGTTTCATCCAAATTCAACACTTTCAGCGCCATATTAGATTCGTCAGTATGAATTTTGAAAATTGTCTCAATATATTTTCACTTATAGAAGACAGAAACAAAGTGTCACGCGAATGCGACGGTTTCAAATTTTGCTCACTCTAAAAACAATTTAGTTACCACTACTCATATATGAGTAGTCTAAACTAATATGGTTAGTGAAAAATTAGACAACTGACTGTATTAGTACAGTAGATCAATTTCTATTTGTTGAAGTGTTTTAGTTGGCAGAACTAAAATAAGTAGTTGAAAGTGCAAATTGTCTTAGTTGCCGTAACAAATAGGTATATTTGTTGCTACTTATAAATTGGTTATTGTAACAAGTTTGTGATAGTTATTCTAACATGGTATATTTGTTATGGGGACAGAGTGATCTAGTTAATGCAACTAATGTTGTATTTGTTACGGGAACTAATGATTTTAGTTAATGCAACTAATGTTGTATTTGTTATAGTAACTAGGTATAATGTGTTTTCTTTACTATTTTAATTGCATCAAATGGTTTCATAATTCTACTCTAAAACATAATTTTGGTTTGTTTGTAGTTTATTAAAGGAGTCTAAAATTTTAAGATTGTTAAGTAAACATTTCAATATAAACAATGGCCGGTTTAAATTGAGATGTTTGTTAACAATCTTAAACAATTCTGGACTCATATAATAAATTACAAGCAAAACAAAATTATGCTTTAGAATTATAAAAGCATTTGACGCAATTAAAATAGTATGTCTATTTGAATTCAATATCTAAGTGTGAAAATTTTGCAAAGGTTTCTTAGATGTAAAATTTAACTAGACCCACAGCATAATGTTGAAACTTTACTTGAAAGTTCATAAATTACAAACAACACAAAATTATCATTTGAAATTATACAGCGCATTTTTTTCGATAATAGCCACACAGTCAAAACAACATTGTACCTTCTACTATGAACTATATATATATAAACTATAATAATCATTCAACAACGTAGTAATGTAAATAAAAGAAATATACATTATAGAAAACTTTATTTTTTATAAATATAGAAAATACATATAGACAAATACAGGTTTTATTGTCTTTTTAACATTAACTCCTATAAAAAGGTGATTTCACCATGTTTAACAGGTATGAATAAAAACTTCGTGAATATGATGTGTTGGAAACAAGGGTTTATATTTAAGCAGACATTCGAAGAAAAAGGACAAAGGAGGGACATATGCATTGCACTTGGGCCGAGCAGCCCAAGTCTCGTGTACATAGTCAAGCAGGTGGAAAAGGAAAGAAAAGCAGAAAGAGATTTGATTGTTTGCAACACACCTATTCATG
Source organism: Melinopterus prodromus (assembly GCA_964023965.1). Classification (NCBI taxonomy): domain Eukaryota; kingdom Metazoa; phylum Arthropoda; class Insecta; order Coleoptera; family Scarabaeidae; genus Melinopterus; species Melinopterus prodromus. Next base: position 45,008,313 of record OZ030394.1, read on the forward strand.
CAATCTTTATTAATACATATTAGGCATGGTGACATACACTTCATTACCTTGACTACTCATAATGCATGGAAAGTGATCTGATAAATGTAGTACCTACCCATGGCTACTGCAGACTGTTGGTACAGGGTATGTCGTATTTCGTCTGAGTCTAGTCGTAAAATCCCGTATCCGTCTATAGGTGCTTCTACAACAGTTCCAATTAATACATCACTAAATTAGAAAATTAATAAATCTGCTACATACCAACACTTGCGACAAATTGTAGCTTTTCTCCGTCCAAGCTAATGTCACCAATACTGGCTACTTCGTCCTGTTGGCTAACTACGCTGGAAAGTGACTGTGTAGCTGACACTAGGCATACAACTAAAAAATTAAATTAAAATAAGCCAGAATCTAACTTTTCTAAATTGTACGTACCATCAGCCTTCTCTATATTATAGGCTTTTCTAAACTTTATTCGCTGTCCTATGATAGGTATCAGCTCTTTAATTAAAGCCTCATCAAGGTCCAAAAAATTTTGATTCATCTATTTCATTTTCTGTGGAAGACAAAACAATATAGTATATATAGAAAATCAGTCACATACAATTGAAGAATGGAACCAAATATTGCAATTATTAATTAACTGATCTAAAATTTAATGTACGAAATTTACAACGGTTCCATTTACATTCACTTACGTTGGGTGCTTGACATGCGCATTTGACAGTGACACAATATCAAATCCATATCCAATCTATCGCTTTTATCATAAAAATATGTTTATGCACACACAAGGTTCCATTATCCATGTTAATAATCAGCGAATCGAGCCAACAATATAGCAACACAACACAAATACAACAAAGATCAAGTCGCACGTGTTAATTTTTAGGTTATGTATAGAGAGTGAGGGTGTCGCCGTGCATCTGTCCAGTGTACCTATAGGTTCAGGCTAACTCGATAACTGTATAGACAAAATCACATTATGTGTATAGTTCAACTAGTGATCTGGCTTAAATAAACTGTACGCGTTTGTGTACTTACCTTGAAAGATAGGAATAAGGCATTCTAAGCCATATAACTTTAACCTATTCTGTACGTAGTCATCCATAATTAATAACTATGGTCAAACAACTGCTTACCAAACCAATGACAGTGCTAATATAACAATACGAGGATAATACAACACTATACGTAACACACACGCGCTCTAAACCAGTAAACCTGCAAACGTCTTCGTAGGCGACATCAACAATTGTGATGGTTGTCCAAGATGGTTAACAGTTGACACTCGACGCCTGCGCAGAATTTTACCAGATTTGTAATCGCAACAAGTTTGTCTGTTGCTTCAGCAAATTAGTTTAACTAATAAAACTTTGTTGCCGCAAATATTACGCTAATGTTGGTAATGATAATTGGCAGCCATTATTGGTCTACTGTACAAATACTTTTAGTTACGGTAACTGAAATTGATCAACAAAAGCAGTTTTGTTGCTGTAAGTAATTCTGTTTTTAGAGTGCTATCGCTATAATCGATCAGCCACGTCAAATGTAAGTTACATCCCTGTTCAAGTTTTAATTTAACAGAGCATCAACAACAGAAAACATATGTGACCTTGACTACAGAAGTCAGTGCTTCTACAAAACTTTACACGCAAGTAACTCAGCTACTAAGATAGCTACCGAGCTAGTTTTGGGTTCATTCGAAAGGGCTATTTTTCTCTATTAGAATCATTGAAAAACTTAAAATCGACTTCTTGACATATATAAACCCCCTTTCCGTAGTCCAAGTCACATACACTGAGCAAGACGACGACGCGGACGCAGGAGCTCGGCAACGTGATGCAGAGCGAGACACCACCGATGATGAGTTTCTGCCGGATCAACGGAGGAGACGTCGAAGGCGGTGGCGGTAGCGGCGTGTGCGTATTGTGTGTGTTCGTGTTTTTAGCAATAATTTTTTTACCAAAACGTTTTACGACCTTTTATATATTTTTGTAAAACATCTATCGTTTTATCACGTTTATTTTAAAAAAATTGCCCGCCAAGCTGTTCACTTACTGGCGGGTAAATCGTAAAGACTGAAATTGTAAATATAATTTCGGCTAAGCGCCCACGGCGCAAGGCACCGTATGGATATATTTGTAATTATGTTCATTCATAATGTATGTTTTTAAATTAATATATTTGTGTTAATGTTAATATTAAAAGTCACATACACAGAGTGTTCCCTTTTCACAAAATGGAACACTGCTCCGCATAAATGAATCACCTGGTATATTAGCAAGTATTTCGTATTTATAGGTTACGTAATTTCGTTTTATTTGGTTTTCTTCCTTGTAAACTTTTTAAAGAACAAGATATTTTTATAATAATAGTTTCTTTATTTTTTCGAAAAACAATAATATATACAGTGAGCGCGTAAAGTATGGAAACATAATTAAAAAATCCTCGAATACGTCGATTTATAATTATCAAAATTCACCTTATTTCAAATTAATTTTTTTACGTTCAATTGTTTGTAACAGATGACGTCATGAACATTTTTTTAAATGACAATCCTATATTTTTTGATGAATTTGACAGATCTTTCAATTGTGTTAATGGTAGCATAATATTTCTATGGCCTGACAGAAGACAATTTTCGAGAAAAAGGCAAGACAGAATTTAACGAAATTTTGGAATTAAGTATTTTGCAACCATGTGAAGTCACTGGCGTTGTTATCGGCGTTGTTATGCAACGCTTATAGTTTTTGAGATATAACCTCTAACTTTTGAATTTGAAATAGAACACCATGTATGACATTTTCTGTTACAGTCTTCCATTGCCCATTCATGTTACTAATCTTGTTACAGTATTATATGAAAAACATCTAGAAATTAACAAAAACCCTTATTTAGGTCTGAAAGTTAACAAAGAAAAAACAACAACAAAAATCAAATTTAAAACAATGTGTTCTTGTCAATGGCTAAGAATCCTCATAAACCAACTAGAATATACCTTCATCTTGAAAGCTATGCAAATATAATATTTCAAAATGTTTTTAATATATTATAAGGCATTAAATAATAACTTATAGTCGACGTTCGACGTTCCATATTCATTTTTCGATGAAAGAGATTATAATTTTGTACTTCATGACCGCTGTTATTTCTAAACAGTTTTTTCGTATAATATTTATTATATCTTTTAAAACAAAAGTACTTTACTCTTAAGAGTTTTTCACAGTTTTGGTAACACCCGGTACATGCATGCACATAATTACATTCTAATATGTGCATTTTAGGTTTAAGACAAACTAACCAACTTTCTGACGGATACGGTATATTAGAATAAATGTCAGCTCAATTTTCAAACTGTATGGTCATTTTTACACTTATTTTTAATTTCACAGATTTCCAATTACTTAATTTGTAAAAAATACACAAATAAAAGACTCCCTTGGCCAAGAACAAAAAAATCATAGAATTTACAACCGATTCTGGTATGCTTCTTTCCGTAGATTCTGTATCTAAACTAAGAATGAAACGCGTATTTTTGTTTTCGTGCCTCTTCTTTGTATTTAGATCCAGATTCTAGGAAAAGGAGCACACCAGAATCAGTTTCAATTTCTGTATTTGTGACTAAATAAGTATCTAATTGGGAATTGAGAAATGATGTGACAAATAAATAAAATAAATGTTGTGATAACTAGACTCAAATGTTTATGGAGTATTCTTTAATTAATAAAACTTATTACATTTTCTTAACTTTGGTAAATAGATATATTTTTAAACTATGAAAACACCGTAATTGTTTCTAACGTAAGATACCAGTTTGCAACGGTACCGCTTGAAAGAAGGAATTTTTGATAATTTAATAAGCATCCTATTGTAGAAAAGTATATTTTTTTATTTCAGAATTATATGGATTATATAGTTTAGATATATAAATACAGTTTGGTCTAACTATAGTAAAATTGTTCAGAATTTTATTTTCGCATCGTTTCTTTCTCATCAAATTACCAATACACTGAGGGGGAATTAGGTTCACACCTTTTGAATATCTAATAATATATAATATCTACAATATATAAATCTGTTAGTGCAAGAACAAAGTAGGTCCAAATGTTGAATTGTGAACAAGACAAATTAATAATCACTCCTGGATTTATTCTGTGCTTGCAGTCACATGATGTCAGCAAAAGTTGTAAACAACAACGCACAAGAACATAAAACAAGTTAAACAAGTATAATATTTTTATGTAATTTAGTATTTTTAGAGCAAAATGTATACACCATGTACCAATAGCGCGATCTAGAAAAATTGTGCAATATGCCTCTGCCACTGAAGATATTTTTAAACTCATTTTTACTCGATGTGCTGACGTGTAAGCGTACCTACATGTTGAAGTTATTTTCATTTATATAGGCTGTCCCATAAAATCAAAATTTATGTTTTTTTAATAGGACACCTTTGTTTTGGTATTTAATTTATTTGAAATTAGAAACATGTTTTCCCTATAATTTTACTTTTAGTTTTTCTTTAAATTTAGTTAATCCTAATTAATCCCCATTATGATACAGATTTTTTTTTATACAGGGTCCTGCAACTAAGCTCCCGTCTTCTGTAGCTCACTTACTCATTAAGCTAAGAGTTTGACATTTTGCAGGCTCACCCTGTACTTCAAAGTACAATTCAAGAAATTATTTTTTATTATACAGGCTGTTCCAAAAATGTGCAACGCCATGGTAATATATTTTTTTAAATTGCATGCTATACATTTTTCTACACATTTGGAAACCTTTTATGATTGCCTACAAATCACCAAAATTTTATTGAAATCGGTTGAGTGACCGCTGCGGAAAAAAATAAAAACCAAAAAAAATTGATTTTGCATCGTAGGCTTTAAAAATCAATAAAAACCACAAAATGCACCTCGTTAATAAAATTTTGCGACGTGCTTATTAAGTTAGATGTAATAGTCTCGTTAACCAAGTGAAATTGATCCAAATCATACAGGGTGACCAAACTCGAGTGTCAAACTTGTCAAACTTCAAAGCGCGCTATTGTTCTTATTTTAAATTGGAACCCATAATTTTTTTTAGGTGAAACGATGCGGAATTAAAGTCTAAACATTGTTTCTGAATACAACTCCATCACAATTCCCAATATTTTAAAAGTTATTCGCCAAAAATTAATTTTTCAACGTTTCCAACGGCAATTTTAGGTAATAAATATCGTACGTGGCGTTGAAAAACAATTTATTACATAAAATATAACGCAGAGAGGTATTTTAGATTTTACTGTACTTAATTAAGTAGTTATTCAATTGCTAAATTTACTGCAAAATTTACCTATAGCCACATTTCCGTCCTTACCGCTATAGGTAAATTATGCAGTAAATTTAGCATTTGAATAACTACTTAATTAAGTACACTCAAATCTAAAATACGTCTATTATTTTTTTATGAAATAAATTGTTTTTCAAAGCCACGTACGATATTTATTATCTAAAATTGCCGTTGGAAACGTTGAAAAATGAGTTTTTGTCGAATAACTTTTAAAATATTGGGAATTGTGATGCGGTTGTATTCAGAAACAATATTTATTTTTTAATTCTGCATCATTTCACATAAAAAAATGTATGGGTTCCAATTTAAAATAAGAACAATAACACGCTTTGAAGTTTGACAAGTTTGACACTCGATTTTGGTCACCCTGTATAATTTGGATCAATGTCACTTGGTTAACGAGACTATTACATCTAACTTAATAAGTACGTCGCAAAATTTTATTAACGAGGTGCATTTTGTGGGTTTTATTGATTTTTAAAGCCTACGATGCAAAATAATTTTGTTTTGGTTTTTATTTTTTTCCGCTGCGGTCACTCAACCGATTTCAATAAAATTTCGGGGATATGTAGGCAACCATAAAAGGCTTCCAAATGTGTAGAAAAATGTATAGCATGCAATTTAAAAAAATATATTACCATGGCGTTGCACATTTTTGGAACACCCTGTATAATAAAAAATAATTTCTTGAATTGTACCTTGAAGTACAGGGTAAGCTTGCAAAATGTCAAACTCTTAGCTTAATGAGTAAGTGACCTACAGAAGACGGGAGCTTAGTTGCAGGACCCTGTATAGTGATGGTACGGAGAAAATTGGATATTATTTAAATAGCACCAAGAAACTAAGACGTTGATAACCGCCGATCTAGTGGATTACATTTGATGGAGAATGCTGAATTTCTTGATTTGATTCAAATGCGCTAATAATAAAACAGTAGGAATGAAGTTCGAATAGATGACATTATTCTGGATATAAACCAAGCAAATGACCAAGTGTTAGTTCCTACCTATTCCTCCTACACGCAAACCATAGACAAGATTCAGGCCCGAGTGTAGAGTACAAGCAGAATAAACCCCATTGTGGGTGTTAATGGTAACAAAGAATTTGAAGGAAATTCTAGGCACCAACAATACGTAACCCATCAATGAATGTCGTAATGGGCAACACGTCACGGAATTATGGACAGGTATTTGGTTACGGTCAGGAAAGTTTAACCTTACAGTGCAGCGGAATAAATTAAAGATGCCTCTCCTTTCATTTAGTGATGATAGTAGCTATACATACTACGAAACTTCTGGCTCCCGACGTTAAATGAAATGTTATGAATGAGACAATCAAATTAGTTTTGCGAAAAATATATAGTCAGTCAAATATGTGCAGGTGTTAGTAATTATGAAAATAAATTTATTGATAAAGCAAATGACAATGATTTAAATGTGGTAGCTCGATCAGGGATTGGTAATCTGTATCGGTATGCTGTTATAAACAGCTGCACTCAGTTCTGGACACAATAATTATAATAATAAACTTCATTAGATAAGGTATCATAACATAACAATCAGAATCACGCAGCTGCGCAATTGAAGAGTGATAGTGAGCATTTCTGTGATTATCAGCAAACCGCTCGTAATTAAATAATATTAGCCAAATTTATAAATTATGCGTTGAGTTAAAAATAGAGCTTGGGTACATTACAAAAATAACCTTGTTAGCGAAAAAAAAAACTCAAATAAAAGTTTTAGGAAAGAACTCTCGGCTAAATATTTTAAATGCTTATTAATATGCTGGTTTATTTGTAAGAATCAGAACAGTTATTTTATAAATGGAACAACTAGCAGATAAGCTTTTTATACACTTTTAAATTCACAATTATAGTATATCCAACATGTCGAAGAGCAGAGTCATGCTGCGTCCTCTAAGGTTTTTTCATTCAATTTTTCACTACAATGTAAGAAATTTACATTTATGTTTATATTTAGGTTGTAGTGATCGTATATGTTTGTGTATACAGTGACCGCGTAAAGTATGGAAACATGACAAAATCTCAAGAACGGTTTGCTGTTTTAAAAATTTCTCGAACACGTCGATTTATAATTATCAAAATACACCTTATGATAACAAATAACCTCTTAGACATTTTTTTAAACCCTACATTTTTTAATGTATTTGGCAGATCTTTGAATTGTTTTAATGGTAGCATAATATTTGTATGGCCTGACATGATAAAATTTTCGAGGGAAAGACACTTAAAGGTTATGAAATGAAAGTGATAAAATCTCCTGGACAGCTTGACCGAATTTAACGAAATTTTGGAATTCATATTTTGCAACCATGTGAAGTCACTGGCGTTGTTATCGTTGACGCAACGTGTATAGTTTCTGAGATATACCCTCAAACTTTTGCATTTGAAATAGAACACCCTGTATATTTTAACGTTTTCTGTTACAGTCTTTCTTTATTATATCAAAATCATCTAGAAATTGACAAAAACCTTTATTACTTAGGTTTAAAAATTAACCATGAAAAAACTATTAACAAAAATGACATTTTCCACAGCAACTACATTACTCTTATGTCATTTTCATCTCTTTGGTATCACGCGGTATATACAACGGAGAAGGTGATTTTAATTTCGTATTTGAAAAACCTCTAATAGTTCCAAATACTTTTTTCAAATAACATTTTTGCACAGCTTATTAACATAAAGGTACTTTGTAGTTTTGGTAACACCCGGTACATGCAAGTAAATACATTCTAATATCAACATTTTAGGTTTAAGCCAATCCAGACAGATTTGTCAATAATAAAATATTCTGAGAAATTGATACTAAATGTTATATGTTACTTCATAAAAACACCTGGTATATGTAAGGCAGAAGGTGATTATAATTTCGTATTTAACGATCTTAACATTTTTTATACTTTTTCATATTTTTTTTGCATAGCTGTGAACATAAAGATACTTTACTCATAAGAGTATTTCGTATTTTTGGTAACACCTAGGTTGATGAAAGCAGATAATTAGATTATAATATTTGTATTTTAGGTTTAAAACAATCCAGCTGTTAAGAAGAAAATTTTCTGCTGGACACAGTAAAAAATACATGGAAAGCCAATTTACAAGAATAGTAGATATGAAATAATTTACAATTATAATGGTGTACCATAGTGGTTAGGTATAATAAAATGGAAGGTTATGAAGCTTGTAGAGTGAATGTAGACAACATTTTATGATAAAATAGTTACATATTTGTCGTGTAGAGGTTAGTGCATACAGGGTGTTTAATAGTTGCAGAAAAAGTATCTCAGATTAACGATCTAGACAATTATTAAAATGTTTGATAAAGTATCACACACTTTGTGTGTGTAATTTTAATAAAGTTAAAATATTACTGTCTGTACATCTATGTCTATACAGTACAGTAAAAATTTATGAATCAAAAAAAGTTATGGCAAAGAAACAAAAAAATACTGAATACAGTTCACGATAACAGGCGTTTTCGATGCATATCTTACGCAATAATAACGAATCCAGTTAGATTCTTATCACCTGGTATTAGTTTTTGGGTTTTTCAACTAATATATAATATGTTAATAATTGTGGGTACCCGGAATTTCATATTGCTGAATAGAAATTGCAAATTGAAGACACAAACATAAAATACTAAAAATTTTTGTTCGTACCTAATTTATCATATTCCCTTTTTGGAAGAATCAAAACCGGTTTTCAGATTATTTTTATTCATAAATCGAAATTATAAAAAACGACCTTTGTATAAACACACAGGGATTTAAAGTGCAAAGGAAAAATAAACATTAAGTTTCATATGTCAAATTGTGTAATCTAGAAATACCTTTTACATAACACAAGAAAAGAAGTGATTATTTTCGATTAAGCCTCCAGAAATACAAACGCCCGAAAATAACTCGTGTTTATTGTTTAAATGTCGCGGGGTTAAACAATTTCAACCGTTTGTTGCAAGGAGAGCTAAAAATACGCGCCATGACGGAACCGTTTAAAAAACATAAACAATCTCGTTAAAAGGCATTTGTAGCGCGTGCATGATTGATCTTCCCGATTATTAAGAGACACAAGCAAAATTTACCACAAATCTAACATAGAATTGCAAGAATCTACAGATTTCTGACACCTTTTCATTCATGTTTGAAACAAAACAATAACACAAGTGGCGCGGAGATGGTCGATATTGTGCGGCGGTTAGAAATGTCAATATCCTACCTTATTCCAGCGTTATTATTAGTATAATCCTTCGTGAGACGATGTTAAAGGGCACCAAGCACAAAACACACGATATTCTATCTTGTAGAAATCACTGGGATGCACTTGAGATTCGTTAAAATGCTTGAATGGTTTTCAAGTTTTAAGGCTGGTGCGCGCGACAGAGAGGACGCGTTTGGTCCGTACGAGCGGCGTTATTCAACTGTTGGCGTTTTCTATTCAGCGAACCCTAGATGCCGAGAACCGCCTACTGGGATACTACCTTGCCCCGGAGTCGCTTGTTATGTGTTTTAAGGGCACGGCTCCGGTACCAGGAGAGACTTGATTCCGTTGATTCGTACTGTAAAAGGGACAGGGACAGGTATCTGCGGCAAGGCGGTTTTCTAAGGGTTGTACGAGAGCTGCCCGGACTTTTTTTTTCTGGCACCTAACCCCATTTTCGAGAGGTCGATAAGCAAATCCTCTAAAATCCGCTTTCGTGATTTTTTCGGGGGTGATACGGGACAGGGTCGAAATAAAATATGCTAACCCCGCGAGCTTAATTCGGATTTGATGAATATGGTTTTTGTTTTATTACATCCCCTGTTCTTTTTTAAGGTTGTACTGTAAAAAATGAATTAAACTGCGGAATTATTTAACCAGTTACGAGTTGAAGAAGATTTAGATTGGGGAAGGAGAGATTAAGTACTGTCATAATTGTTATTTGTTTTGATGAAGGTACTCATTGAAATAGGAAACAAAATTCTAATTAATTTCAATATTACTTTGCTTAGGTGCAAATATATGTACCACTATTTATGAATTTTATACTACTATATACAGGCTGGAAATAAAGTAACGGAACAATTCGATGACTCTGTTAACAATTAACAAATCGAAAAAGTCTAAAAGAGTATAGCGATTAAAATTATGGCGAAGACGGAAAACCTATTTTCATGGATCTTCATCAATATTTGTCAGAGTTATGACGTCATCGATTTTTTTCTTTTTAAATAGCAACCAATATTTTTTATTTTTTATTTTGGTAGTACATTGTAATGTCTTTGCAACGGTTTAAACATTTTATTATGTTACAACAGAAAATTTTCATGAAAATGGACATTAAAGGTGAACCATATTAGGAAAACAATCATTAAATCAAGTCGACGTGCTTGCTGTCTTCGGAATGAATTACCATAGTTACGTTACATATCGCATTATTAGTAACCGTCACAAAACAAGACGATTAACAGAGCAGCAGAGAATAGAAGTTCTCATTATGATCGGTTACGGGAATAGAATTAGGACGTATGCAGAAGTATGCAACGTGTTTGCAGAAAAATATCCAGACCAACGAATTAGCCAGTCGACGGTATGCAGAATTGATATCAAATTTCGGGAACAAGGAACTGTACGCCATTTATCAAGGTCTGGACGCCCGAAAAAAGTTATGGACAAAGTAAAACTGGATGTTTTGTTGGATCTTGAAGAAAATCCACATTCAAGCAGCCGTGGATTGGCCTTAGACCACGACATCAGTCATACATTTATTAAAACTAGAAAAATTACACCCTTACAAAATTCAACTTATTCGTCAGATTGCCGAAACCGCCACTGACTGGAATTTTGTGAAAGCATGATGAACATTTGCCTCCAAAACCCAATGTTTGCCAATCGGATAATGTTTTCGGACGAAGCAACATTCTCGTTGTCCGGTTTTGTGAATAGACATAATTGTCGATGTCGATATTAGGCTAGAGAAAATCCGCATTGTACACTGTACAGTGGAGGAGCATACACAATATCCCAAAAAAATAAATGTGTGGGCAGTATGGCGACCGATATTTGCAAATGTTTCAAAATGAAGTCATGCCGCTAATGTGTGTAATTATTTGGACATTCTATTTTCTACAATTCCTGGGAGGTGGATTGGGAGAAGGTGAGCATTGGAGTGGCCAGGTAGATCACCGGATCTTACAACTCTTGATTATTTCCTGTGGATTTGTTTAAAAAATAAAGTTTATAAAGATCGTCCCAACAATTTGGAACACCAACAGAAAATACAACACGAGTGTCAACAAATAACTGCCGAACAGCTTCAAAATGTCGTGGATGCGTTTTATAAACGTCTTGGAAGTTGTAAGTGGCGCAAGGTCGACAATTTGAACACCTGTGATCCAGCATATCGTAATTTTGTAAATAAAATTGAAATAAGTTTTTGTTATCTTTTTACATATACAAACAATTAATGTAATGAAACCTACAAGCCAAAGTTTTTCTTGTTCATTTTTTAATAAAAAATACTAATACATCTACACAGAATTGAATTTCAATTCTATGACCGTCAATTTATGGGGATTTTGTTCATAACAAGTAACTAAGGTGACTAACTCTTATAGAGCTAAATAACAAGATTACTTCGATTATTATAACCATTACTAAAAACTTCTTAAAATTTAATTTTCTTGAACATTTTCTGATGTCACATAATAAAATTTTTATACCGTTTAAAGGAGATTAAAAAGTATTATCAAAAAATAAATAAAAAATATTGGCTGCCATTTAAAAAAAAGTATCGATGACATCATAACTCTTACAAATATTGATGAAAATCCATGAAAATAGCGTGTTCGTATTCGCTATAATTTTAATCGCTATAGGTATCCATTTTAGATTTTTTCGATATTTTAGTTATTAACAGAATTATTGAATTATTCCGTTACTTAATTCCACCCTGTATATGTATTACTACTATAGAAACTACATGTTCCCGCGTCTTCGCACGCTTGGATTTGGGGATATGGTAGAAATACATATCTTCAAAAGGAACATGTTAGTCCAAATCAGGGCCGTGGAGTCTTAGAGTCAGAGTCGTGGTGTCGGAGTCACAGTTCATACAAATTTCAGTGAAGTCGGAGTCAGAGGTCTCCGGCTCCGGCTCCGACTCATGTTTAAATTTCGTAGAAAAAATAATTGCAAGATGGCCGTTGCCTCAGTAGACAGTAAACAAATAAAACTAAACATATTATCGATTCTTTTACAGTGTATATACAGTGTATATACAGTAGTAGTGTTCGATTGTTGGCCGCGCTTAGTTCTGTTCAATCTGATTAGCGATCAGTTGGCTAAACTGCAGTTCGATTGCTCGTTTGACGTCTGAGCTGAACTGATTCCACCAATAGGAACCAAGTATTTCAAATTTGCGATCAGATTGAACAGATTACAACTGAGCGCGGCCAGCAATCGAACATACCTATTGTATATAAAATACAATAAAACTACAAAACACACAGTGATGATTAGCAAACGTTTATACGAGCGGCTTGGCGTGTAGCGTGTATAAGTGGTCACCAAATTTCGTAGTTAAGTAACAGAAGACGACCACAGGAATTATTTAACTGCTAAAACTCCAACACAAGTAACTCTTAAAGATTATACTATTTGTAACTTTGAAACTAATTAAAAATGAGGATTTGGTTGAAACTGTCCTACTCCTCTTTAATTTAAACCGTACTGAATTTAACTTGTGTTTACTAGAACTCATCTTATTTTATGTTTTCAAATGTTACTGGTAATTTGTTTATATAAAAAATGCTAGAGCAACAATACAATTTTTAATTTGTTGCCTTTTTGCTTGTACTGATTTGTTTCTGTAGCAAATTTAATGTTGACTCGAAAGGAAACTACTTAATAAAAAGGAGCTCATTATAGACAAATACACAATAACTTCATGTACATAAATCATTGGCTGCAATAAAATGCAATAAAATATCCACAAAATAATCTTAATTACAACTAGTAGGAAAATTATCTTTAGCCGGGCCGAAATTAAAATACCCCCACGTTAAATATTAAAAAAAATTGATTTTGCTCATTCACGAATTTGTCCTTACATTTTAAGAAATAAGCTTGTTTACCAAAATTCAGATCACTTACTTCAAAATTACAGCAGTTATCGTGTACACAGACGGACAGACGTACAGACGGACAGACGGACAGACTGACAGACGGACAGACGAACATACGGACGGACATAGCTAAATAAATTCAGTTTTGCCGCGCTTCCTTAAGGGTGTTACAAATGTTGTGACAAAGTGAATTACCCTACCACAGTAAATGTGGTTAGGTATATAAATTGCACATGGTGCTAAAGAATATATACAATAAATAATAAATTTTACATTATCAGTAAAAAATTATAGTTATTGTATATTAATAGGACCATATTAATAAATAATAACTCTAAATTCGGAAAACTGCCCGTCAGTTACCAAAAATGCAAAACCGCATGTTAGAATCAGCCTTTGATTCGCAAATTCGCACCGAACCACATACGTTGCGCATGCGCGTTCAAATAAACGCGATATACCCTTGTTAATATCAAGTAGGTAAATATAATCTGCCTAAATCGGAACAAACACCATCTCAACTCTACATAATATACTGATACGCATCTTTTAAATTAATAATAACGACTTACCTTGTCTAGAAGAAAATTCTGTACGTCGCTGACAGCCTCCATCAATTCGAAATCATGTACTACATACACAAAGCGTTCTGGTTTTCGATGAAATACGCACTTTATCACCATATAGCACGAAAGGAATCACTTTGGAAACGTCAACAAAAGGTTTATAACCCGTTTTTAATATATTTGGGTGTGCATCGTTAAATTTTGTTAGCTAAAAGTCTGAAACTACAGACCGACAAAGATTCGACGCATACCACAAAAAACGGCAAATTGGTAGAAGATGCGAACTTAGGGTAAGGAATATGGCGCGCGTTTTGAAATATGATTGGAAACATTTTACATATTGTTCTATGTGGATTGTTGTATTATTTATTTTAGCACTTTCTATACGGTTGGATTCTGTATCTGGCTTTCGATATTAAGTAAATTTCAATTAATTTGTTTTCTTTCTATTTTTATTAAAGTGTAATTAATAATAGTTTGTTCATTGCTCATTATTAAATTTTTTATGAAACACATTCATATTTATTAAATGCACAATATATTTCTTTTATTAACGACAGTTAATCAAATAAAATTTTAAATCCATTTACAATTTATTATGAAATTCTGGTAAGTATGGTAAGCAAGCGAACCCCTTTGACTCTTGCCGCTCCTCTGAGACTTGCGGTTTTCTTTGTGTGACACCACGTATGTCAGACTTGGTGTATCCATTCTGACGCAAAACCCACTCCAAGTGCTTTCGCTCGTCGTCCAAGGTGCTGGAGTCGCACACCTTCTCGGCTCTGTTGAACAGATTATTAATAACACTTCTGTTCTGTTGGGGATGGTGGTGTGATTTGGCGTTCAAGTACCGATCGGTATGTGTGACAGTATGTCCAAGCGTACCCGTTGACGTTCTGCATACCAGCACATCCAAAAATTGCAGCTGATTCTATTTCCATCGTGAATTTGATAGAAGAATTCTCATTGTTCAGGTTGCTGAGGAACTCAGTGAGTTTATCTCTACCGTGTGGCCAAACCACAACGGTAACATCAACATATCTGACCCAATGCTTGGGTTTGTAAGACATGACCGAATGGCTTTTTCTTCAAACAATTCCATGAAGAAATTGGCGATTACCGGCGAACGATGAGATCCCCTGGGAGCACCCTCTACTTGCTCATACATTGCTCCCGCCCACTTGAAGTATGAGGACGGTACTGACATTAGTAGGGTCTGAAAATCGATCCTATCGCGGTCAGGTGGAAAAGCACATGGAGCGGTAGCTCCAGATGTGGGCAGTGAGCTGTAAATGCGAGCAACATGGTTCGCGAAACGTCAGCATTTACAAATCTTGACACACGGCATAACTCGGAAGCGTTTATTTTCTAAATAATTCTGGCCGTGAAAGCCTACGTACTTATATTTATTTAATGTTCATTATTTATTATTTTAATGATCGAATTATTCGGTTAGTTGCGCAAAGTATTCGTTTTATTGTGCAACTCTATTTAATTGCTCCTCACTTAAATATTACCCATATAACCCATTAAGAGTATACATAATGGGAGGACGGAACACCGGAACACACATATTTATACTTTTAATGACTGTATTAAACAATAACACAGTTTATAGTGGAATGTTCATCATCGCATTCATTCAGTCTTAAGTTTCTCAGTTTGAAGTTTCTATAAAGTTTCATAATCCGCTGTTTTAATTTTACTGTTAATAACGGACGCCTCACAGTAAAACCGGATTTTATTATTTCCGGGATTATTATAATACAATTCGGGCATATTTTTCTGTATTTTTTTGGGATTCGCATTTGATGGCATTTCATTAAATACAATTTACTTGGCATGGCAACTACATGATGTCCTTTTAAAATCTGTTCACGCTAAATATCTGTTGATATAATGATATCGCGTTGTTGAGGAAAAAAAATCAATTCCATCCAGTACGATTTTAGAGCCACAGATGGCGATAATAGACAAACTACAGCGATTTCAAATAAATTTTCAATTAGAGAAGAATTTTTTTTTGTAATTATGGTGTTATCACTTCGTTCAGACAGCGTATCACTCGTCAAATTGTGAACAATCAAATTGTAATTTAGACCGGTAATTTCCGTCATTATTGCGCATTGGCCACCTTATATGTAAAAATCTGATGTGGCCAGGCACATGACTTTATCATACAATATATAAAATTAATAGTTTAGTTGCATGAGAATCTATTTGATTGATATCAGTCGTGTCTGCATTAAAATAAAACTAGTTAGCCAGGATTTAACAGATAAATAAATAATTAAATAAATAAATAATTCCTTTATTAAAATAAGACAATATTAATTGCAACAAGATATTATTTATATTTAGGGCGCAGTTCAGCACACTTGTTTCCAAATTGCCTTACTCTTCCACTCAACCCCTTACGCAAACCATAATTGTAGCAATAATATAAAAATAATTCCGAGAACTTATCAAAACAAAAACAAACAACAAAATTACTCTAGAGTCTAATTACTTCGTAATTGCAGCAAATCCAACTCAACAAAACACCTGCCCATAAAAAATAAAAATTAAAAAGCCTCCAATGTGCGCTCGATGCCTAAAGTCCCTGTTGAGCAAACAGCCAACGCTTCACCTTTCCCCCAAAACTGATTAACGATAAATTTTTCATATCTTCGCTGAGTCCATTGTATATGTGACTGACCTGGTAAGAGAATGGCCGTTTCTACAGCTCAGTGCGATGGGCAGGTGGAGCAAACAAACCCCCGAATCTTAAATTAAGGTTATGGACATACGTTCTACAGCATATCTTCCGCATGAGGTATTGTGGGCTCCTAGTGGATAGCAACTTATGATACAATATTACTGCATGCAACACCCTAGTGTTATCCATGTTCAACCACCTCAAGTCGCCCAGCCCATTCGATGCATGATCATAATTCGTCAAACCAAAAACAAACAGAACACATGCATTTTGGACACGCTCACACGCCGCCTATCCGACGCCATCACGCAAGGACTGTACACGGTATCACAATATGAGATCTTTCGATACTATTAACTACGGTCAATATTAATTGTGAGATAATATCAAAACATCAGCATTTGACACTACCGGTACTGCCAGCATTTGACACTACCGGTACTGTCATTACACTGAAAAATTTGCAAATCCTGGGTCACTATATAGTATTAAATCAATGCATATGCGACCGATCTCGATCAAATAGAATTTACTCTTGCAGCTAAACTATTAATTTTACCAAAAAATGTCATAGGGATAAATTATTCAAAATTTCCTCAGCTTTAATTTATTATTTAACTATTTTGACGAAATTACAGAAATGGCGGCTCATTTCTAAAATCCTTGAAAAAGGCTTAGAGTAAACACCCAGTTCCTTTGGACCCTTTTGAACCAAAAGCTTTTCAACTCTAAGTTTGGTCATGAAACTTCTAAATATGAAGTTCCGTGCCGCTACCTTTAGTAGTTTCTCCGGAAATGAATTAACAAAAATTGGGTACACACACACACACACACACACACACACACACACACACACACACACACACACATACACACACACACACAGACATTTTTTTGTACCTTGGTCAAAAATGTTCAGGGGACCCATAAAGACCTATTTCCGCTAAAATCTCAAAAATTTTTTTCGGCACGATTACAATACTTTACATACTGCGTATGATAAAGTAAAAAACTACACTAATATAAATGATAATTTATTTGAGGACAATGTACAACGCTGTATTTCTTCCAAATATTTCTCCCAAATCGTTAATGTAGCCAATTATTGTACCGACAAAATATGCTAAATTACGAATTATAACTGGTTGTCATTGAAAATCCCTCGGTAGCAAGTTTCATTTATTACTGCTTTTTTTTTGCTTCAGGTAAAACTTTCCCCCGACGGCTTTCCTGGCATCTTCTTCGCCGCTTGTCTTCCTCGTCCTTTGATCCCAGGGTCTATCCAGAAGTTTGGGAGATATGTTTTAAATATGGCAAGCTCCATATCGGATGCCCACACCAGTGCCGCGCACAGCATTACCAGTTCTAAAGGCGATGAGAGCACCCTTGGCCTTATGTTGTAGGTCTTCCAAATCTCTTGTCACCACCTGCTTAAACTACAAGTTCAGGTAATCTTAGTTGCATATAGAAGTCGTCTCCAGAGCATGGGTACCAGAAAAAAAAAACTGTGGGACTCCCATACTGATTTTTATAACCAGCATGTTTACCTAAGGTAACAATAAAACATTTCTCGATGGGAAGAGCCATAAGACCAAACGTTTAGCAAGTTAAACAAAGTTTGATCTAAAACTCAGCAAACACATTGTTATTTGTGAACAAAGCTTTACAGCTTCCACAAAATTTACTGCGATATGAAAACTGAGGATTTTCTATAAAAGTTCATTGTTAATCAGGTTTGATTAGAAAAAGACTACGATAGTGATAAACAGCTGCCGGTGCCAGTGAGAACCTGCTTTGCGATGTAGTGGCTTTGCCCACTTGGCCGCATCTAGATCGCAACTATAGATATCAGTTTCAGTTTGCACTATTAATTAGTATAAATAACCATTAATTTTGCTATGTTAACCGCAGTGAACGACAGTCGTTTTGTAGTAAAAAATCTCTAAATAAAGAAAATAAACTCTTCACATCCACACTACTTAAAGGGAGATGGTCGACATATCGTCGATATTCATTTTCCGGAAGATTAGTTAGTACCTACAAAAAAAATCAATTTGTGTAAATCAGAATTTGTGTAAAATATGTTCTTAAATTGAATGTTTATCTAATTTTGTTTGTATGTTTGACCATTTGTTTTGTTCTTTCGTCAGTCAAATAACAGTTTAGATTTTTAAAGTATTTTATTGCTAATGGGTGGTGGAAATGATTTTCAAAATATTGTAAGAACTGATAATATTTTAATAAAAACAAACTAATGCATCAAACGTCTATTGTTTCTTGAATTAATTATGACTGACTTACCCGTTATTAAATTAGTAACTATTATGAATATGTTAATAATGCTAATTTATTATTATGAACTTATTTTATTTCTGCTACTTACAATTACAAAAATACATACATTAATACAAATTAGTATATGTGCTGTAACTTTTAAAACAATGCTTACACTCCAACAAAAAGTTTTACCAATAATTGTTTTAATACATGGAGAAAATAGACCGCATCGAGATGTTGCTGCTATTTTCAATTAAGCACATCCACACCACTAAATTGCCCATTCAACAATTTCCGGCGTAATGAAGAAATTCAAACAGGCTAGGTCTGTTGAAAATTAGCTACTTCAAGAAACCCCACAAAAAAAAAAATATGTTGCCGAAAACGAGGAAGCAAGTTTGCCAGTGTTGCAACAAGTAATAGAGCGTAAAACAAGTTCTGTTCGACAAATAGCTGCACACAGCCAATGCAGTAAATCAACAGTACATGAATTACTAAAACTAAACAAGTATCACCCTTATAAACCAAAATTTATAAGGACACTAAAAGAAAGAGACTTTGACGTCAGGTATGACTTTGCCATCCGGTTTGAGGGGAAAATGGAAGTGAACCGATTTTTTTTTAATATTCTTTAGTTTAGACTGACGAGGCAACATTTACGTCAAAGAACAGTCCCATTCTTCACAAAATTGCCGGTGGCCTATTTGGGGCTTTTTTCGTCAAAATTTAAATGGAGAATTATATCTTCAGTTCCTGAACAGATGGTTGTCACCTGTTTCGGACAATTTGCCGTTAAATCAACGGGTGCCAATTTGGTTCCAGCTTGATGGTGCGCCCATACAAAATATAAACTCTGTCAAGAACTTTTTAAATCATAAACTTGGCCATCGCTGGATAGGTAGAAATTCGGAATTACGATCCTGGCCAACAGATCCCCCGACCTTACCCTGATAGATTTCTTTTTGTGGGGTTACGTAAAAATAAAGTATACAAACACCGACCATTTAGAATTATAAATCATTTAGAGGAAACTACACAACATTGTATCCAGAACATTCCACCGAATTTTGTTAGTAATGCGGCCAAAGATGTTTCTAGAAGAATGGGTTTATGCATAGAACGGGACGGAAACCACACACACAGAAACAGGATTAATAGATATTTAACAATTCCTTTCGATGTTTAGTTTTTTGTGTGTATTAATGTATGTATTTTAGCATTGTAAGTAGTAGAAATCAAATAACTGCATAGGTAATAAATTAGTATTATTAACATATTCATAATAGTTTTTAACTTAATAACGGGTAAGTCAGTCATAATTAATTCAAGAAACAATAGATGTTTGATGCTTTAGTTATTTTTATTAAAATATTATAAGTAAAAATAAAACTTCATTTGTGGTAGTACCGCGCGTACTACCACTTGAGAATCGCTAGCTGTAGATGGATAACTACTATTATAAATCTATCCACAGTCATTAATATTAACCGAGTAAAAGGTAAGTCACGCTCCTGAATTAGATATATTAGGGTGAAATATCAACTTCGCACCAAGAAAATGAGTAATTTTGAGCTAGTTCTAAATAAACATTAGTTATCATACCAAAATAACAAAAAACATAAAAAATTTATTCAAATTACTAAAAAATATATTAAAACGATCCTTTTAGCATTACTGGCATTTACTCATATTTGTCACAAGAGTAATAATAAAGAAAAAACTGAAGATATTTTTTTTTAAGGTGGGTGGCTCTGACTTCATATTTGAATATAATTTTTACTTGTAAACAACATTTCCAAATAAAGTTTTTCGATAATAATGAAAATAAACGTACTTTACTATTCATATAATTCATATATTCTGAATCGCTCAATATATGGTACCGAAATTTACATATTTGACGGTTGCAGTTTTGGTTTCATACGAGCCGCCAAATTTTATAAACAATACAATTTTCTGACAAATACTCAATAAAATTTTCTTCCATATGGTGCGGAGTTTCGCGCACACACTGTATATATATATATATATATAAGGGACCGGTGACTCCTGTTGAGTCGTGGACGCGTGTGCGCCGGACCCCTTACACCCCACGAGTTACGCCACTGAACTTTAGCTTCTCAGGGGCTGCATCACACACAAACAAAAGTAACATTTTATATATGCCCTGGATATCATTAGATTCAAACTGATCAACTAGTGAAAAAAAAATATATCAGTGTGAACTTTTTCTGATACCTGACATTTTATTAAATAATGTTTGTAAAATAATATTAAAAATATATACATATAAATAAATTGCCAAATTAATTAATTAAATAGATATAATTAACATTTAACATTAATATGAACATTAGCAAACAATTTAACATACAAATCTGTGAGAAGGCGGTAAATATGCAGTGTAAATTTAGTTTAAATCTTGACGCCGTAATTCCATTTTTGTACTTTCAGTACTAAGATCGGTTAACATAAATAAAACTGTACGTTGTATTCGACAAAACATTTCCAATCATATACAGTACCCCTCAGGTAGTAAAGAACATGAACTGACCAATGAATATAACGTAGTTTGAGTTCCACTCAAGTATTGAGAATACTAACTACCAGAATCGAAATGTGATGTATCAATTAAAATGCATTGGACATTCTGTTAGCACTTGAATGCACTCTATTGGCCCGAAAGACAGCCGGTATCGTGAAGACATGCCCACGTACTTCAGGTTTCTAACACGCCTGTCGAGTGACCCCAAACAAGTTAGATGGGATTTAAATATGGATTCGCAGTATTGAAGGCCGGATTTCTGGCTATTGGAGAGTCGGATAATTTACTTTGCGTTATATTATTATTTAGCTGCAATAATCCTGTTGTGAGCTGAAGCCAACATAAACATGCCTGTTGAGACATGGTTAACGAAAGCCAACCCCTCCAATACATCCAGCAAGGACAATTCCTGATCTAAAAGAGAGCACTCGGGAAGAAGTAGCTGCAATTCCAGTGGCGATGCTTCAAAATGTCATGAATTATTTTAAGCCAACGAATTGTTTATAAAAGAATGTTGTCTACGTTTTACAGCACTTGTTATTTTTCTGTTTCATTGTTCCCTTTACTATAAATGTTTAAGGTTCGGGTGCAATGCTGGTTGCCATACCGACTAACTTTTGGAGTTAAGGTGATGTTGTTCTTCCCAGCTATCTATAGTGTCTATATTATGGAGCAGTTCTGGACTGCATACTTCCAGTCATTACCTTACCAACAATATAGCCTCGGTGGGTATATTGTGAGTAAGGTCGAGTTTGTTCAAAACATATTGTGTAGGGATGTAATCTGTGGGGCACTTGTCTGGAGAGCATGAAGAGAAGTCGAAAAGCCGATTCTGTGACTGCAGGCCCGCATGAGAACCTACATACTCCATAATCGGAGATATGGAAGCAGAAATAATCGGAATCAGGACGGCAAAACTTGCCTGTTCTGAAATTGTCATAGTTCGTTGGCGGAGACGAACAACGAACAAGAATCCGATTGCCCAGAAGAGCAGTGTCTCTTCTATAGCCTTGTTCAGTTCCAGCTCTCCATGACCTTTCGACTGTTTCTACGTATTTAGAAACCAATTTAATTAAGACTCTACTTCCAAAATAGGAGGAAGCACCGTAATTCTTTTTGTATCTCGGCAATAAAAGGGCAGATAATAATATTACCAGAAACCCTTCTGCGTCCACGAAAGTCCACAATTGAAGACATTTTTCTCTCTGGGTCAATTTCCTTCCTACTTCGCCGCTTTGGATGCTTCTTCGCAGACTCTGCTCTGCAGGTATCATCATTTGACTTTCCCATATTTTTTAGGTGATGTCTGCCCAGACAGTGTCCGTGAGGATACCCGTAATTCTTCTTAGGTCTTCCTTTCGCAGTTATATGTACCTGTCTTGTCCTTGTGGCAGAAAACCCAACAAACTTTTTGCCTGCCTCATGCAAGGCGTATGTACTCAGCTAGAATTCTAGACTCTTTCTTCCCTCCAAACCCTTGTCTTGAGACGGTTTGTGATTATGCCACAGATTATGCAAGGCTATCAGCAGCTTCATTTCCTTTGATTACTTCATATCCGGCATCCACAGCAAGTGGACCACGTTGTTTTTTGCCAGTTGACGTAAGGATTGGTTGCAGCTCCAAACAGTTTTGGATTTTAGTTTAGGTGTTTGGCTGTCAGCTGATGCACAGATTGACTTTACGGAGAATCCATTGTGTGCATTCTTGGGAGCATACTTCAATGGCGTGTCTCCGCCTGAAAGATGGTTGGTACATTACCGCATCTGCTTCAACAGGAGGAACTTTGAAAATAAGATTTTGATTGACTAATAATGTTAAACTTTTCGTTGAGAAATCGAACTAAGAAAAAGTAAACTAAGAAAAAACACCCAATATTAGTATTATTATCATAAAGACCATACATACAGCACAGGTACATCTCGGAAATGTATTATGTTTTAGTCTTCCAACAGTTAAAAAAATACTACAGTTTATATTATTGAGAAATGGTAGAAACCTGTATGGTCCGATTTTATCAAAAATTGGTCCATCTATAGGATTTCAGCTTTCTATAGTAACGTTACGTTATATCCATACGTTATGTCCCGAGTAACACACAAAAGGATCGGTTTGTTTACACTTATGCAAATCACGATAAAGTGTGTCAAACTTTGAAGTTGACCAATTTCGTTCATATGGTAATTTGAAGGCCACCAATATATGCTATGTATGAATTAAATCTACAGTAGAGTGTCAAAAGTTGCAAAGCCTCTTTACTATGTGTTGGTGCTCTATTTGAATTTCGATTATTTGCATAGATATACCAATATGTAAACTTTCGATTTCCTCATTAAAGGTGATAAACACGATGGCTCATCAACAACCTGTCGATAATAACCGCAGTCATCGGTGTGCCTTGTCAGTGATGATGTGGTGCCCCATTCACGGGTATATCACGGTTATTGTTATCGCTAAAGATATGCAGCGCTTCCCAAATGTCGTCCTGGGTCGATATGGTTCGCATATAGTGTGGATTGCGTCGATCAAAAGGAAGCAAAGGAGTAATTAATTGATGAACGACCAGGTGAACAGCCTCTGTTCGCGCGCTGCAACTCCACCTGTCGGCGGGCATGCGCACCGCCTCACCTTGAAAGTAAAAACGTTGACCCACGCTCCACGCTGCTGCTGGCCGGGCCGTTTTCCTCTCCCGACGAGAATGCGTTTACCACTTACTACGAACGAAATGAAAGAAGCAGCGTACCGTAGTAAAAGAAAGCGCATGAGGCGGCGATCAGTTACGTAAAAGGTTATGTCACATCTCGGCCTACTACGAACCGTTTATGAAAGAGCTTTGACGTATACAATATCTACAAACTCGCTTGATAGAAACTGACGCACGAAGGTTGTTTTGATTACGGGATTATGGTGATTATGCACCGTGCCTAAAGATCGAGAAAAACAATCCTTTCTCCGTCAACTGTATCCCAAACTCTTTGTGTCGTATTTACATAAATTTGATGTTGCGGCTTGAGCAATTGGTCTTTGAAAGCAATCAGCATGGCATCTTGCTGAATATACACTATTACGGAATCCGAGGATCGGCTCACCTCATGCTCAGTAATACGTTTCCCACAGAAAGAAAAATGTTATGGGTGTTCCACTGGAGTCGGTTTTGAGCCCGATATTGTTTATATTGTTTATGTATAAATAAAATCAACCAGAAAAATTACCACCAAGAGAGTGTATGCCGATGACATCTCAATCCTTGAGTCTTCGAAAAAAATGCGAGGTTTGGAAGAAAACGCCGTGTATTGGTGGAGGCTTATCTGTCCAGAAAAGACCCACAGTATATTGTTTTACGCCAGACAAACAAATGATATCAGTTCCATCATCCATCAAACATCTGGGTGCTACACTGTCTTCTCTGTTGAAGTAGCTTGTGGCATGTTAAGGTCTACCAGAAGAAATTTTATTTTAATCTCAAGTCTTTTTACCGTTAGGTATCGGACAATGCATGTACAATTTCTACTTTATATCTGTTAGTATTTCATATATTCTTGCTTTCCATTGCTTTCTGTCCTGTGCCAGTCGTCTGGCTTCGCTCCACTGGATGTTCCGCTTTTCTGCAGCTCTTCGTACCTGTTTTTCCCATCTCATTATCGGTCTGACAACAAACAATTTCTTTTGTTTTTCTCTCTTCTTTCATTCTATGTACGTGTCCCAGCTAGCTCAGCTGTCTCTCCTCTATTATTCTTTCTATCGGTTTTATTTTTAGCTCTTCCGTAACTGTCGTGTTTCTCACCCTGTCCCTCCGTGTAATCCCTTTGATTTTCCCTAAAAGTCTCATGTCTATAGCTGTCAGTTTTATTTCGGTTGGTTACTGTCCATGATTTACTGCCATATATAAGTGCGGGTCTCTCCACCTTCTGGTACACTTGCGAATTTATATGTTTTTTATTTCCCTTTTGCCCAGGAATGTAGTTCTCTTCCCTATTCTTTCAGGTATCTCCTGATTCACCCTACCATTCTCTTCTACCACTGTCTCCATGTAATTGTATGTTTTATCCTGCTCTAGTATTTTATATTTTTGTATTTTTTCTTTCTTCCGTTGTGATTATCATTGTCTTAGTTTGTTCAGTGTTTATTTCCATATTTATTTTCCCGAGTTCTTCTTGGTATATTGTAAGGTTTTGCTATGTCAGTGCCATGTCATCTGCAAATATAAGTTCTTCTACAATTATCGTTCTCATTCTCCAGGATACTATTCTCATAGTTTTGGATCTCTCTTTGCATCTCTTTATAGCATCGTCTACTACTATTGAGAATAATAGCGGGCTCAGTACGAAACCTTGTTTTAGACCCATCTTTGTTTCGAATTCTGATCATTCATCGTTGTGCGTTTTTATTTTGTTAGTGTTGCTTTTGTTCAGAGCCTTTACCATTTTTATCATGCCCGTTTCTAATCCTTTCCTTTCCAAACTTTTCCATACATCTCCTCTTTTTACCATTCCAAACGTCTTTTTAACATCGACGAAACATATGTGGATTTCTTTTCCTTTTTTTAGTAATTGTTCTCCCAGTTGTCTTATTGTGAATATCAACTGTTGAGTAGTTCTACCTTTTCTGAAGCCATGTTGGGATTCTTCCAATGTCAACTCTAGTCTTTCCCTTAGTCTCTTTTCTAATATTCTTGTAAATACCTTCCCGGGGATACTTGTTAGTGTGATCCCTCGTAGTTTGCACAGTCTTTTGGGTCTCCCTTTTTATACAGTGGCATTATAATTCCCTCGTTCCAATCTTTAGGGCTTCGCTTTTCTGTTAAGATCTCATTCATCAGGTCGTGGAATTTTTCTCTTGCACTTTCCCCCATGTATTTTATCACTTCTCCTCTAATTTCATCCTGCCCTGGTGCTTTACCTAGTTTTATTTTGCTGATAGCTGTCGTAATTTCTTGTAGTGTTATTTGTTGTATTGTATTTTCAACCACGCCTCCCTCATGTACCTCCTCTTCTTGATTTTCCTCTCCCTGTTCTATCTCCATTATTTCCTCGATGTATTGTTTCCATCGTTACATTATGTCCCTCCCCCGTGTTAGAATCTTCCCGTTTCTATCTTTTATATTGCTAAGTTTCGGAGTGTTATTTTTGCTCAGATGTTTTAGTATGCTGAACAACAATTTTTGATTTTGCGTGTAGTTTTCATTCATTTTGTGTCCGAAGTCTTCCCAGGATCTTTGTTTTGCCATTCTTATTAACTGTTTGACTTCCGTCCTTACGCTTTTGTAATCAGTATAGTCCTGAACTTTTTTCGTTTGTAGATATTTCTTTCATTTGTCTTTCTCTTCCTTAACTTTTTACTGTACTTCTTGCGTCCACCATCTGCTTTTCTTCCTTATTGAAGTGTTTGAAATTTTTGTTGTTCCGCAGCATTCTTTTGCCGAGTTAATTACATTCTCCTTGAATTTGATCCATTTGGCCTCGATTCCTCTTACTATATTTGTTTCCCTTTCTATTCTTTCGTTGAGTTTTGTTTGGTAACTATTCCTAGTCTCATCATCTTTCTGTTTATAGCTTTTTATTGTTTCATTTATTATTCTCTTCCTTTTGGCTTGTCCTGTATAGTCATCTTTTGATATAATTTCCATCAGGGCCAAGTGGTGGTCACTTCCTATCTCTGCTTGTCTTCTTACTCTCACATCCTTGATCGTTCGCCTGCTCTCTGTGTTTATTATGAAGTAGTCAATGATGGACTTTTCTTGTCGAGATTGTACTTCTCTCGTAAATGTATGGATATCCCTGTGCATGGATTTTGAGTTCATTACAATGAGGTCGTTTGTTATGCACAGTTCAATCAGCCCATTCCCATTGTCGTTCTTCGACCAGAAGAAGTTAATAAAATTAATATAATATGTAAGTCGACCACTGCGGCGTATTGACTTATGACTGCGCGAGTTGAAACTTCGGCTGCTTTCAATTACTCGCTATGGTATTCTGTTCTGGGGCTCTTCAAACAATGCTGCCAGATTTGTAATAACAGCAGAAGCTAGCTATGTTCCTAGTTGTAGCACCCCACAGAGAATCTAGTAGAAGCTTGACGCACAATGATCAGATTGGTCAGTCTAAGGATGGATGAAAATCATAACAAGACGTCGAAAAATAAACGAGGTTCCGAACTAGTTCTAACTATCTACTACGAATAAAGCTAAAAAAGTTAAAAAAATGTGTTCGAGTAAGGAATTTTTTGTTGCACGGAGAAAATATTTGGGACAAAAGATCACAGGGTATATATCAAAGGAGATCGGTGATATTGTAACCATATTTGGAAATAAACAAGGAAACAATGTTGTGTGACATCTCATAAGAAAGCTATTTTAAAACCAAATTGTTTTTTCATTTCATTTCAAACTTTTCTTTTACTTAAAGGTTATCTTATTGATTTATCTAATAGCGCTAAAGAAAACCCGAAGTTATTCTTTATTCGATGCAACCTGATTTCAATAACAAAAGACTGGTCGGTATTGATATGATAGCCAATAAACTCAATGCATAATGGTATGGATACCTATTTATCCTTTGTTGGTTAAATCGCGGTTTATACTGGTATTTCTAGTATATTTAATAGTTTATCCCAGAATAAGTAAAACAATGCCGGCTCCTAGTGGTTAATCTGTTTGTTGCCAAATGTTGCCAGCAGGTGTTATTCTAAGGATTTTTCCCACTGCACAAATACGAAATAAATATTTAAAATATTAATTTAACAACAAATCACCGAGAATAAATTTAGATGTGAAAAAGATCTACACTGCACATCAAAATTAAGGCCCCCCTAAATATATGTCATAATTTCAGTTTATTCTGCCTTGACACGCGCCTACGATTATGATGATTTGTTTGTTCAGCTGGAGGTGGGTAAACTTGATTCAAAATTCAGGTATGAGCATATACCGTGTACAAGAAAGAGGATAAATTTTTGTTTGTCGAAATTTGTAACACGCTGTGATTTACAACCACACGAATCAAGTGGAGTCAAAAAGGAGCCCAATCTTTTGTAGACTAGTTAAATACAATTCCTGGAAATACATATGACGGAGTTAAAATGTAGAACTTTCAAACTAAAAATAAAGTCACTGATTCTACGGGAACAAGTAAAAACTTAAACAACTTGCTCGAACGGTACCCTCGGTACCACGGTACCCTCAATACCATTAGCCCACAACATCGGATATTTACTCCTAATCCTTAGGTGAAAATGAAGCAAAAAGGCTTGCCAATCCATTGTTGTTTCTAGACATGTATTGTAGTATGTAAATAAATAAACTAATTATTATTAATAAATTCTTTGGCGTCCAATAAGGTGTCGATTAATGCAAAATTCACGTGGCAAAATTCGCGTCTTACTAGACGCATCTTCAGGCTTATTTTTGTATTCTGTCATTTATATATGGAATTTAACACGTTGTATCAAACATTTTAAAATATTACAATAAATATTTGATAAAGAGAAGTATACAGTCATCCATAAACCGCGGAGGACCTCTTCCTTTATGAATACATCTCCCACCAAAAAATATACGGTCTATCGCGACAATTTCCACAGTCCTGTACTTTGCCTATACCATTTTTGTCATTACAGTTTCTCTTGTGTCTTGGTTATTAAAGGAAATAATGAAAATAGTAAAGAAAAATAAATTGTAAATATTGGGCTACTGTTTGGCTCCAGTTTACTCCTATTTGTGTAGCTTATAAAATCACAGAGTGCTACAAATTACGACCAAAACCCTTATTCTTGTACTCTATATACAGGGTGAGTTATTAGTATCCCGGCGGTCGATAGCTACTAAATCGTTAGACAACGAAAAAATGTTTAAGACAAAAGTTGTTTGGCTCACTAGTTTCTATGACGTAAAATTATTTTCGTTTATACCGGGTGTTGCATTTAGGCGTGACGTAAAGTATGTACATTTTTTAAATGGAACGGCCTGTAAATTTTTGTATGAATACTAACAAATTTGGCTATCGAACGGTATAGGTTGCTAACTCTCAACGTTAATAGTACTTCATAAAATTTCATATCAAGATTTCATAAAACTTAGTAAATTTTATGATTTTCAAATCGTCTTTCCTTGAGCTTTTTAAATTGCACACCCTGTATTTTATGTGCTAGTTGAATTGCCCATCAAGCCCCCTTTAATATATGTCAAATATGTCACACGTCCAATTTTAGTAATTTTCGTAATATTTACAATTTAAAGAAAAATGTGTAATATTATCTAAATATGCCATTATTTTCTTGTCCTTTCTGTTTTGTCTCTTAGTTGTAAAAAAATAATAGTTAATTCACAGATAATTAAAAAAAATTATACTAATAATAATAATAATAAATAAATAATACTATTAGCGTTTATTAAAAAATAAATCCCGTTTTAGTTAGTAACCTATTTGAAGCAAATTCAGAAACAAACTATAAACACTTAATAAACATTGCACAACAAGTAACTATTATTTTAATTAATATTTGGAAGTTGTTCAAAATGACGCCCCTTTCTCTTCTGCAAGCATTAACGCGTTGTATAAAAGATCTTGAGATATTTCTTAACATGTACCTCTTATTTACTCTAAGGTTATCAAACACATTGGTTATACGAAGTTATATATCTTCTGGTGTAGTAGGTGCTTATTGGTAAACCAGCTCCTTCACATATCCCTATAAAAAGAAATCGAGTTTGATGAGGTCTGGAGACCTTGGTGGCCACAATGAAGGACCTCCTCTTCCCTCTTTGGTCACTGTTTTAGTTCTTGTTTTGTGCTGGTAACTAATATTACCCGTTTCTTCAAATTGCAACCGAATTCTGTTTATAACACTTGGTTGGGGATGCCTTCTATCCGGATATCACTGTTCATACATTCTGGATGCTACTAATGTTTTCTGTCGGCTTCGCCATAGATGTAGACCATGTTTATTAATTCTTCGTTGCATTAATTATAACTCATCGTTCAGAAAAAAAGACAAATATTGTTACTAATTATGAGAGCAATAATTTATTGAGTGTCGCTAGATCTCAATTGTTTGTTTTTATAACTAATTAATGGTAATAATATTAATTACCGTTTTTTAAAGTTGTATTTTAATACAGTATTACTGATTTACAAATGAGAGACAAACAAAAAATAAGAAAAAATAATGTCATTATTAGATAATATTACACACTTTTCTTTAAATCGTAAATATCAGGAAAACTACTACAATTGGACATATGGCATACTTAACATAAATTAAAGGGAACTCGGGGGCAATTCAACTACCACATAATATACAGGATGATACATTTAAAAAACTCAAGAAGAAGCCAATTGAAAAATATAAAAATTTAGTAAGTTTTATGAACAGCCTGTATAGTGAATCTAATATATTTTGATACTATCATCTATCTACAGGCTTTGACTATTGTCTGGCATAGTTTAACGGCAAAATCTGCAAAAATGTGTTTTTTACATAGATTTAAAGAAGATCCTGCATCGGGCATATTTTGGGGAAATAATTTAATATCTCAGGAACTATTAACGCTGATAGTTAGCAACCTATACGCCTGGATAAACAAATTTAATAGTATTGATATAATAATTTTTAAAAAACAGGTCGTTCCATTTAAAAAAATTTACATATTTTCCGTCACGCCTAAATGTAAATATAATCCATATGTATAAATAAAAATATTTTTACGTTGTAGAAACTGGTGAGTCAAACAACTTTTTTGTTAAACATTCTAAACTACAACTAAAAACTTTGAAATTGTTACTAATTTATAGTGGTGCGTTAATTTTGACGCGCAGTGTATAAATAGAAATTAGTGTTCAGACCTTAATATTATTGTTTTTTTTTTATTTCGTTACATTCCTGGCATTACATCAAAAGTAACACCAAAAGGAGGTTGTTAAATAAACAACGAAGGACAAAGAGACGACATAAATTACGAAAAGGGTAACATTAAGAACGACGCGAATAAAACTGAAAAAAAATATATAAATTACAAAAAAATTCAATTACAAGAAAAGACGTTAAGTTATATTACGCCGCTGTGTGTAAATTGATAGAGTTGGCTGTTATGTTTAAACATGGTGGCAATTACCAAATCAAGTGTGTGAAGATATGAGATAAACATGGGTGAGAGGTTTGAAAATTGGGAAGCGGAACAGAGCCGGATAAAGAAGAAGCCTGGAGAAGATCAAGACCCACCTTTGCTGGGTGCAAGTGTTGTGAAGTCAGTTATCATGATAATACCGTCTGATGCCTTTGAAAATAAAGGAACCACTAACCATTAACGCATTCTACGCACTTTTAGAATTGATTAACATTCAATTTTAACAATTACTCTAAAGATTGGGAAACGTAATTTTATTAAAGTTTTATTATTTTATGCAGAAAATCAACGACAATTGTTATAATACAAAACACTATAAATTATGTGCAAAGCGTTGTACGTTTATACAGTGAGTTGGTTGCAATTTCGAGACGACAACACGCTACAAGTAAGCTAGAGAGAGTGTCCACTTTGTAATTTATTAGTGTACTTCCTGTGTTATTGAATTGGATCCATTCGTAGCAGCGATAGATCGCTGGACTAACGACTCGAGCAGGATGTAAAGAAGACCAATGTCAAAAAACTATTCGAAAGAAACGAGCATTGCCTCAGGGCTTGATGGGATTAGTTCACACAGAGAACTACAGGTCACAAAACTTGATTACGACCTTAGGTAATATGACAGTTGTGCCTGCAAAGTAGTGCCTACATTGATTTTTTAAAGAATAAATTGATAAATTGCCAATTGCTCGCAATGTTTTGAAAAATTACTCAAGCCAATATTTTTTTTTTAAAATGTATATTAAAGCATTGGTGCTTTTCATTTAAAACTACGATACTTTACATATTGTTTACTATTAAATTAAATGTCCGAGTTTGGTGAACAAAATTGATTAATTTTATAAATATTACAATTATTACAATTTTATTTCTAAAATTAGTCAAATTAAATCAATTTCAAATAAGTTTGCAATTAAATTCGATATTCAATTGGAATTGGCCAGTGCAATTAGCCAGTTATGGTATGAATATAGATTTATTAATATGGGATATTTATTAAAACGTTGATTTTGCATCCCGCATAAAGCAATTTGCATGTGTGTTATTGAAAAGTCCATTATGAGTGTAAACCGAAATTGCATAAAATCGCTTTTCATAATATCATATCAATTGTAGGCGGCAGTAATTTTCTGTCATATTTGCCTCGAAATGCGAATATATAATTTCGTTGATCAGCTAATGTCAAAAGTAATACATGGAATACATGTGGAATATATATTAATTTCACTCTGTTAATAAATATTAAATACCACACGTTCCCGCAAACGTCCACATAAATGCGCAAACAATAAGTAAAAATTAAATAAATTTACAATTTTAGGGATTTCGATTAAATACATAATAAAATACATAAAGTTTCCAATTTCTTGGATGTATACATAGACATTTTGGCATATTCCAAGCTTTTCTCTAACTTAAATTTACAAAAAATACACATTAGTTTGCTATGAATTCAAAGAAGAAATTTGGATGTAACCCAATGTAGACAGCAATTTTGAAAATCTTATGCCAATAGTAAAGCATGGTGGGTAGACCGGTTGTGGTTTGGGGGGCGATTGCTGCCACTGGGTGCTTCTAGGAAGGGCAGTTTAATGTTAGACAATGAATGATAAGTAATTGTCGTTTTTTTTGTATACCTTAAAAATGTAGTTATTTTCAAAATTATTAATAAAGTGTCATGATTTACAATTTTAAAATTCCTGCCAGCATTATCCATGACACATTGTGCAATCAAAAGGTGTTATTTTGTAAGTATGTAGTTCTCACTTACGTACGTATATTTTCACGACCGCAGAATCATTTAGAAAATTGCTTCCAGGTTATGTCTTGCGTCAAAATTCGTAATTGGTAACTTTTGCGACCATGTTGCTCGCATCTTCAGGGATACAGTCTTCACTGAATACTGTACGGTATTTGTAACATGAACATGCAATCGAAATTAAAATCGATTTTATCTAAAATAAATAAAAAACGGGCGAATTGTAAGGGTGTATCTTATAAAAAATGCTGATATTGGGATGAATAAAACATAAAAATCAAAACCAAAACATTTTGTTGATTCTCTCGGCATAACAAGATTTAAGACCTTTTCAAACTTTTAATGGCGTGTGGTAATCTTAATGAGTTTTCTTACAAAGAGGTGACAAAATCATCAAAATCGATCAAAAATTGTGTGAAGATCGAAGCTAACATGGTTGTGTTAATGTTTCACTTTAACCGCATTCGCTTCCGCAACTGCGGAACTTTCGCATGTTTTTCCACTTCCGCATCCGCGCTTTTGTAAATGCATCTACTGCGGAAGTTAGGGATGCCGAGCGTTTGTATCGCCGCAGCCGGTAGTTTAAAATTTTCAAGAAACGTAGAGAAGTTTTGTGCATGAGATGTCCTGCAACGGAGGCTCAAATTAATGGTTTTATTTTTAAAAATAATGTTTGAGTGTCAAAAATTTCGTCAAAATAGATAAATAATAAATTAAAATAGAGGAAATTTTTTATAATTTATGTCTATAACGTCGAAAACGTGTCCGCACTCTGCATTAATAGTAGGTATAGCCAGGATATTTTGAATCTTTTGACAGACAGTATTCAGAACGTCAGCGGTTGCGAAACGTCAATTAAACACGCAACTGCATGGAGAATGCGTCGAGGAGGAGAAACACACGCGCACGTACGCAATGTGAAACAATATTGAAACAGCTTGGTGTTGCCATGGTGTTTACAAAGTCAATGTGTACTTCGAGTGCGGATAGCAATGTTGTTATGCATTTTTCAAGGCTTTTGCAAATGAGCCGCCATTCCTGTAATTTCGTCAAAATAGTTAAATAATAAATTAAAGTAGGAGATTTTGTATAATTTATGTCTATGACATTTTTTGGTGAAATTAATAGTTTAGCTGTAGGAGCAAATTCTATTTGATCGAGATCGTGTCAGCATTGATATAGGATTTGCCAGATATATTTATTCTAATGACAGTAGGTAGTGTCCAAGACTGATTTTTTGACAATACCTACTGTCAATACCTGTCAAATCCTGACTAATACGTTTTATTTTAATGCAAACACGATCGATCTCGATAGAATCTCATGTAGCTAAACTATTAATTAGTTTAGCTTTTTATTAAATAATAATATAATTATAATATTATATAAATTAATAATTATTAATTAATTATATATTGTATAATAAAGTCATGTGCCTGGCCACAACAGATCTTTTTTTAAATGAAGGTAGTTGGGAAAAAAATACTTAGGGCTGCTAGATTTTACTAGCAAATAATTTCTTTTTCACAATAGTTGAATCCTATTGTTAAAACGTACTTCGCTAGTAAAATTTTATTCGTTTACAATACCTGCCGTAGGTCTTTTATTATGCAATACAATATATATAACTATAATGTCAAGCTAGTATTGTTTGGGTTATTCGATCAGTTAATAATAACGCTAACTATTTATTTTTAATTGCTATATTTCGGAACTAAATTGTTCCTTCTTCAGGCAAAACTACAAAAGAGCACAGGACACAAATATTAATACAAAATGCCAATAAAAACGTTAATGTACTTACAAACATGAGTTATATGAAACAGCACAAATTGAGAAACATTTCCACTATTTCTAACAGATTCAAACACATAAATCACGACATCAAAACAATGAATAAAACAACCACGTCGGTCAGGTCAATAGACTCGTTTTGGCGGCAAAAGGACAAGTTCACAATTCAGACCACAACCACGGGCATGCGTCGAGCATAACAACAAATGGCGCTAACTAGAAAATCATACTAGGTTTGTTCGAGCAGCAGTACAATAAGTGCATAAAGCACTTATTTTTTCTCCTGCGCATCCCAAATGGCGGTTTTGCCCTGCAAAAGCCTGCATTGCGTATGCGTACAGGAATCCCCAATTGTTTTGACTGGTTTTGAAGACTGCTCGAACGAACCTACTATCACTACCCTGTGTTCTGCTGTTACTGGACGTACTCTTATCGATGGCAATGATATAAGAATAAATATTACTAAGACCATCTACATCGCTCTTAAAGTTTACCGTGTTATCCATAAAATTCACATTGTACATCTCCAAAAACAACCTGTTATTGTGGTCTCTATCGGAATCTAAAACTTTAACATTATCAAAGTCAAATGCATGATTGCTACTGATGGAGTGCATCGCCAAAGCACACCTTGTTTTTCCCGTGCGGCAGTCGCTTTTATGTAAAGAGACACGGTTTTTTAGCCACTGCGAAGTAACACCAACATAAGTGCATTCGCAGTCCATACATTCGATGGCATAAATAACATTAGACATAAAACAAATCTGATCCTTATCCTTAATTTTTGACAACAGTTTGTTTATTTTATTTGGATAGTGTACAATGATTCTGATGTCTTCCGAAATAAAGGGCTTCAATATTGCTTGGAGCTTTTCTGTTAGGCCTGGTATCATGGCAAGTTTTTTATATTTGGTAGGGGCGGGAGGGTTGGGTAAATCAAACATACTCGGGATAGGTCTGTTAGTGTAAGTAGAAAACAAAATTTTACTTAGTAGCTTATTGGGGAACCCATTATTAATAAACACCTTTCTCAATATTTTAAGAGCTGTTTGTTGAAAGGAATCACTGCAAATCTTAACTATTCTGTTTTTCATTGCAACAACGGTGTTAATTTTATGCATGAAGGTGTGTTCAGAAAAGAAGTTTATGTACCTTCCCGAGTATGTCGGCTTTGTATACCAATCAGTGGTTAACAGCCCATTCTCATCCCTTATAAGTCTGCAGTCAAGAAAAGGAATACTACTATTTTGTTCAATTTCCACGGTAAATTGAATGTGTTCATTAACGCTGTTGAAGGCAGTCAAGGTACAATCCACCTTATGCTGTGGTACACACATGACCAAGTCATCAACAAATTTACAGACAAAGGGAATGTAGTAATCAACTTGGGGAATTACATTGTCAAGAATAAAATCCATTACTAGGAGTGCTAAAATTGGGCTAATGGGAGAACCCATGGGGGTTCCAAACTTTTGCAAGTATACCACATTCTGTAGTCTGTAGTTTGATGGGATGTTAACACCTCTGACGCTGTCAACAAAATGGAAACTATCTCTGACATTATAATGAGTACGATCTGCCAAAGAAACTGTTAGACTATCAGAGATATATTTAGACAGTCCATAAGTAGCTGAGTTGCTAGCTGAAATGATAGGTCTTAGAGGTGTATCCTCTTTGTGGATTTTTGGTAGGAAATATGCCTTACTAAGTACCGAGTTTCTTATTGTCGTTTGGCATCCATATCATTTATATGATTTTTTAATTTTAAAGAGTTTATTAATTTATTTACTCTGTTTTGTACTCTTAGCAAAGGATTAACGTCTACTCTTTCATAAGTGCTAACATCACTCAGCATATCCACTGCATTTTTAATGTAAGGGTCTCTGTCCAGAATCACAGTGACGGAGCCCTTATCAGCCTTTGTTACAATTATGTTAGGATTATTCTTAACGAACCTCTTAGTCTTGCGTTCCAAGTTATTTAATACTATATTTTGGTGTGAGTAAGTTCTATTTTTGACTAAGAAGTTCGTTATAGTGTTAGTATAGTGTCTCTATGTATCTCACACCGCACTTGCGGTGCCGCAGCGGCGCCGTGCGGCTAAAACACTGATGTGTGCACCGGGCTTTAACCGCTGTCCGCCTGCTGCCCGCCGCTCGTATCGTAGCCGCAGGTTGAGGCTTTTTATAAATCCTTATAGTAACGATTCATATAATTTTACAACCAAAAGATGTAGCGTCTTACTGGTTTTATCAAAATGTATGAGAATGTGGTTCCAAAAGCTAGTAAAACACCAGTTTCTATAGATTTTATCATTT
Organism: Melinopterus prodromus; assembly: GCA_964023965.1. NCBI lineage: Eukaryota > Metazoa > Arthropoda > Insecta > Coleoptera > Scarabaeidae > Melinopterus > Melinopterus prodromus. Next base: position 45,045,831 of record OZ030394.1, read on the forward strand.
TTATTATGCCACTTGTTTGATCTTTGCCATTAGGTGGTTATGGGGATTAATTGTTATAGTTTTTCAAAGCAATTTTTACTTTATCATACGCAGTATGATGAAGTATTGTAATCTGAAAATTTGTGGACTTAAGTTGTTGGACACGATCATCTCAACTAAAATATTTTGAGTTTTGGGTTACTTCCGGTTACACCGGAAATGATGTCATCTTTTATATTTCAAATGGAACACCCTGTATTTTATCGCATTTTTAAAATCTTCATTAAATTTTAGATCAATTTTATGTTACATTCCCTATACCTAACATGTGTCATTTTTGAGAAATTAATTATTTTCATTAAAAAATGACAGCTGCACGGCTACTTTCAACTAGTTATAAATTATCTCCTTTGACCGTTGGAAAAAAAGTCGTCCGGCGAAATTGTTGTGAAAGTAACGTATTATCGACACATCGGTAGAACTCTTCTAAAAGTTATACAGAGTGTTCAAATTTATAAGATGAAAGTTGAATTCGAGAAAAATACTAAAAGTCGAATTTTTCAAATGGCAACCCTAACATATTAATACATTTCTCAATTCTATGGAAAATTTTAGATCAACTTTGTGTACAATGTCCTATACCTAAAATGTACTTGTACCTACTGAAATCGATTTTTAAACATCACAGTAGAAATTGCAAGATTCGCCAAATCTAGATTGCGTTGAAAACAACTGAACAAGTTGGAATAAACACAACTTTATTAAACACGTTTCTAGGTAATTTTTCATTCATAAGCCTACAATTGTATGTATGTAGGTTTTAGAGGCTGGGAAGGCCCAAAGCACCTAGGCCCCACTGGGCCCTTTGTGCAGACCTCTTATGCTCACTCTGGACTCGTAAGCCATCCCAGGCTCTGGGCAAAGGCTACGAGGCACGGTAGAGGAGCATTACGTATACTGTCCATGGTAGGCCATGGGTCCCCAAGAGCACTTACCCTATGGTCTTCTAGGGCGGGGCATTCGCACAGTATGTGTCTTACCGTCTCATCTTCCTGCGAACAAGCTCGGCAGGTGGACGTGTCAGTCAGTCGCATATTGAACATATGCTTCCGTACTTTACAGTGACCAGTGAGTAGTCCAGTAATAAGCCGGAGCTTACCTCTGGTCAGTTCAGAGAATTTCCTGGCTGACGTTGTGGATGGATACCTGAGAGTCTCCTTGGCCAACGAACAGCCTGGCGTGGTGTCCCACCTGTGAGTGAAACTGCTGTGGGTAATGTCCTTCACCATGTTCCTTAGGGCAGTGTTTGAGGGAAGGATGATGGGTTCCGGTGCAATGGCTGTGTGACCAGCAGCTCTTCGTGCTAATCTGTCAGCGCACCGATTGCCTCCATTGTTTTTAGAGTGCCCTTTTATCCAGCTGATGGTGATGGTATTTCTCCTGGTAGCCTCCACCAGGGAGTTGTGGCAGTCCAGTACGAGCCCCGATGTGAAACGACACCGTTCGAGGGCCAGGATGGACTGTCTACTGTCAGTGAATATCACTATGTTTTTGCCTGACTTGTTAGATTGACTAATGATGTCTGAGGCTGTTTTGATGGCGAAAAGTTCCGCCTGTGTGACAGAAGGGAATTTACCAAGCGGGATCGACCGGCGAGCCTGGAAGTCGTGCGAGAAGATGCCAGCGCCTGTACCGTTCGGTCTTTTAGAGCCATCCGTGTAGATCTTTAGGCTTCTACTGAGATCAGCCTCAAGGGCTGTGTTGTGGGTCAGATATGGTTTCCTGAAAACATAGTGGGGTGGGATGTAATCTGTAGGACACTCCAAAAAGGGCTTACCCTTGGCGACCTTCCTCCATAGTTCGATCCTCTTGCCACCAACATGTCTGTCCCAGGAGTACCCCACTGTGCGGAGTCTGGATAAAGTTGCTAGGGTCACTTCTTCTACGAAGATGTCAAGGGGTGGCAGGTACAGCATGTTTTCCATCGCTACAGTAGGGGTTGAATTCATTGCGCCCGTGACGCTTAGGCAAGCCATTCTTTGAATGCGATTCAGTTTGGTGATCGTGGAGGCCAGCTTGACTCTGGGCCACCATGCCACCGCTCCGTATGTGAGCATGGGTCTGATAACTGCCGTGTAGATCCAGAGCGTGAGCTTAGGTGAGAGGCCCCATGTACGTCCCATGGCTCTCCTACACTGACCGAAAGCAATGCATGCCTTTTTAACTCTATTGGTTAAATGGTTATTCCATAGCAGCTTTCTGTCAAAGATAATACCAAGGTATTTTACTTCATCAGACAGCCGCAGTGTTGTATTACAGAGCTTTGGCAGCCTGAAGTTTCCGGGATTCCGGTTTCTCGTGAAGAGCACCATCTCTGTCTTGGCCGGGTTGACCGACAGGGAGTGTTCTGCGCACCATGTTTTGACAGCATTGAGTGCTCCCTGCATCCTATCGGAGAGGGTGTCAAAGTGATTGCCTCTAACGAGGATGACGAGGTCGTCAGCATAGCCAGTTGTGTGGTAGTGAAGATCGTGGAGCCGTCGGAGAAGGCTGTCCAGCGTGAGGTTCCACAGTAGTGGAGAAAGAACTCCGCCCTGTGGGCAACCACCCGCAACCTTCCCCCGGAGAGTGGCCTCGCCCACTCTTAGATTCACTACGCGCTGTCTAAGCATACAATTGATCCAACCTCTTACCACAACCGGTACCCCACGCGCGGAAAGGGCTCCGTTGATGCTTCTGAAGGTTGTGCGGTCGAAAGCTCCTTCGATATCAATGAATACGCCCAGGGTTGACTGCTTAGCGTCAAAAGATCTTTCGATATAGCTGACAACGCTGTGCAGCGCTGTGTCCGTGGATCTGCCCTGGGTGTACGCATGCTGTTGTGGGTGCAGTGGCTCTGTAATGAGCGCAGTGTCCCTGATGAATCGATCGCACAGTCTCTCTATGGACTTCACGAAGAAGGATGAAAGACTGATTGGACGGTAAGATCTTGGAATGGAGTAATCCTGTCTGCCTGGCTTGGGGATGAAGGTGACCGTAACCTCCCGCCAGCGTACAGGGATGTACTGGAGTGCAAGGCACGCCTGGAAGAGACCTTCCAGGTGCAATGCGATCATATCCAGACCCCACAGGAGTAGGGCAGGGATGACTCCGTCAGGTCCTGGTGACTTGAATGGCGAGAAACTTTTGATTGCCCACCTGATTCTGTCCAGTTTGCTGATCTGAGAAGCAATCAGCCAATCCTCCTCGGTCGGAGTATTCCCATCCTCCTCTCGAACAGAGGTGGAGGTAGGGGAAGCTGCTACTGAACCTGGAAAGTGAATATCCATTAGTAGTTGTAAGCTTTCGGAGGGGTTGTTGGTATAGCTCCCATCGCCCCTTCGTAGTATTCCTATCTCTCGTTTGGGACCGGCAGAGATGAGTTTTTTTAACCGAGAGACCTCGGTGACGCTCTCGACATCCTCACAAAAGCCTACAATTAACCATAATGTTAAAAATAAAACAAAATCGTAAGGTAATAAAAAATGCTTAATTCAATGTCAGTAACTGTTCAAAAACGTTGCCGTTTACCGCTAAACATGCTTTAATTCTTTTAACGCATTATTGTTGGTGGCGTCCCTGATTGCGTTAGCACATAACTCATTGCAAGCAGCTGGAACTCTATCTTTCATGTTCTCCTTATCAATTATTGGGTTCTCATAAACTACGTCTTTAATAGCTCCCGAACTTAATAAATCCATTGGCGTCAAGTCGGGGGAATGCGGTGGATATTTGTATGGCCTATTAAGCGCATTCAACCGATCGCTGATTATCGCTCGTTAAGCAAACCTCTTATAGCAACTGCTATCTGCGCTGGAGCACCGTCCATTTGAAACCACCCTATAATGGAGGACCCAATAACTAATAAGGAGAACATGAAAGATAAAGTTCCAGCTCCGTTCAATGGGTTATGTGCTAACTCTATCAGGGACGCCACCAACAATAATATGGTAAAAGGAATAGTAGCATGTTTAGCAAAAAAGGCAACATTTTTTAACAGTAACTGAAATAGAATTAAGCGGTTTTTTAAAATTTTCTTAACGTTTTGTTTTATTTTTAATATTGTGTTTCATTGTAGGCTTATAATTTTATAAATACTAAACCAATGATAATGAAAACTGACCTAAAAAAGCTTGTTTTATTAAAAAGTTCTGTTTATTCCAACTTGTTCAGTTGTTTTCAACGCAATCTAGATTTGGCAAACTGTGCAATTTCTACGGTGATGTTTAAAAATCGATTCAGTAGGTACAAGTACATTTTAGGTATAGGACATCGTACACAAAGTTGATCTAAAATATTCCATTGAATTGAGAATTGTATTAATATGTTAGGGTTGCCATTTGAAAAAATCGAGTTTTAGTACTTTTCTCGAATTCAACTTTGTTCTTATAATTTGAACACCCTGTCTAACTTTTAGAAGAGTTCTACCGATGTGTCGATAATACGTTACCTTCACAACAATTTCGCCGGACGACTTTTTTCCAACGGTCAAAGGAGATAATTTATAAGTAGTTGAAAGTAGCCGTGCAGCTGTCATTTTTTAATGAAAATAATTAATTTCTCAAAAATGACACACGTTAGGTATAGGGAATGTAACATAAAATTGATCTAAAATTTAATGAAGATTTCAAAAATGCGTTAAAATACAGGGTGTTCCATTTGAAATATAAAAGATGACATCATTTCCGGTGTAACCGGAAGTAACCGAAAACTCAAAATATTTTAGTTGAGACGATCGTGTCCAACAATATAAGTCCACAAATTTTCAATCTGTCATTTCATTTGGTTCTCCATATTCTTCTAAAGGCAGCTCGTCGTGGGATACCCTGTATATATATATATATATCGGAAAACTTAGTGGGAATTCAGTCAAAAAACGTTTTTTCTTTTTTAGATTTTTTATTCCATATACCAATATTTCACTAAGTTTTCCGATATAATAACAACATACAGTCATTAAATTATCAAATTATATACATATATATATATATATATATATATATATATATATATATATATATATATATATATATATATATATATATATATATATATATATATATATATATAATTAAACGAAACTTTTCTGATTCGTTTAAATCGGTATCCGTACTTTAATACTGTACCCATGTTTAGTACTATTTTTGTAGGTTCAGTAATAAATAATTCCACATATGTGCAGCAAATAAAAATAGCTACATTTTATATTTTAGCTATATTTTATTTTATTTTGAATTTATAAATTCTTTTTAATAATTCCTTCATTATGTATTTTTTATAACACGTTTTATAAATATCCTCCCTCCCTTCTGGGTAGGATTTTGGCGCCCCTGAAACTTGGCGCCCGGGGCGGGCGCCCCCTTCGCCCCCCACCCCTTAACACGGCCCTGGCTGCATGCAACACTCTAGTGTTATCCATGTTCAACCACCCCAAGTCGCCCAGCCCATACGATACATGATCATTAGGGTGGTCCAAAAAACGGACTTTTTGCTGGAGGGCAACGATCCCCCCAAATCTATTCGTTTTCCGGAAAAAAAAAATTCTCCCCAAATTTGAGAAAAATCGGTTAACGTTAACACGTTCCTTTTTTTTATTTTGGATTGAGAAAAAAAGTTGCGGGAGATTACCAGAAATTGTTCAGAGGTCCCCAAGGAATAAATCCACAACCAGTATTTTATATTCTCCACACCCACCCTCCCCTGCAATACCATAAATATGAGGCAACATTTTCTCCAAATTTACAATTTTACAATGTTACGTGTTTTTAATTTTTTTTTCATAAAGTATCAATTACAAATTGTTTAAACAAAAATATACAATGTCACGAACACATTTTTATATTTTTTTGCAGAAATTATGAGATTATTGGCATTTTTTGTCATTTATTAACTAATTTGCATTGTTTAAACAAATACCATTTGTTTAAACAAAAATATACAATGTTACTGACATATTTTTCTATTTTCTTGCAGAAATTACTATTAGATTATTTGTATATTTTTATTATTTATTAACTAATTTGCACTTGTTTAAACATACTATTTGTTTAAACAATGATATACAAAGTTACGTACATATTTTTCTATTCATTTTACGAACATTCCATGTAAAATACCTCGACTTTGATATCGAGACTCGAATAAATGCGAGACAACTCAAATAATCGTGTTTGGTTCGGTTCCAAAAGAATCTAGCTGCACTCGACTTGAATTTTTTGATAACTCGAACAGCCCTAGTCTTATATTGCTTAGCTTGTACTGCTTACGGTATTTTGATTTCGTTGTTAGCTGTTTCGATTTGTGTGTTTGCACATTGTATCATTGAGAATGTTAGGTTCTAAAGAATTGCGAAAAACCATATATTTGATTAATCATTATGATCACCAAATTATCGGGAATAAACTTCCAAGCAGTATGCAAGTAATGAGAGTGCTTTTTTACAATATGAGATGTGTAAAACTAAGTTTTTTAACCACCCCCAATACGGCTTTCAATATTTTTCAGAAATTCTTTTCTGTAGTATACACATTTCCCCCCAAAATAACGTATCACTTATTGTGATAAGATTAATATTTTTGGTGATATCGATAAAAATAATGAGTGGACAAGATTAAAAGTTCTGGAACGTCGATACACGTCTACAATGTAAGGGCAGGTTTCTCGCAACCTTTGGGCGGTTCCTTGGGCGGTTGACACAATTTCGCAAAAGCTTACGGGATGATTCGTGGATTCCTGCAATCGTGGATTGACTCGCTATCGAGCAAACTAGAATACACCAGATAAAAATGTTTAACGACATATTTTGTCAAATTAATATTATAGGTTAATAATGTGACCATATTATTGACCTAGAATACACCGGTTCCAGCAATAATTAAATGTTTTATCCAACTTATTTGGAAAACATCATTTTATTCGCATCTTTTTTTCTAAAAGGCCCTTTCACTTCCACAACTATTAATATTTTTTAATAATCCTAGTTTGCGCGATAGCCAGTCAATCTGCCGCAAGAATTTTTTAAATCGGCCCGTTAGTTTTTGCGACATTGTTTCAACCGCCCAACAAAACAAGGTTTCGTGAAAACTGTGCTTAATTGTAGACGTGTAGTGACATTCCCAAACATTTAATCTTGTTCACTCATATTTTTATCGATATCTCCAAAACTATTAAGCTTATCACTATAGATGATACGTCATTTTAAAGAGGAGAAATGTGAATATACTACAGGAAAGAATATCTGAAAAATATTAAAAGATGTACGTATTAGAGGTGGTTAAAAAAGGTTCCGATAATCGAGATATAATCGGTCTCGGCGAGCCGCACGACGTTTGGCGATGGAATCGTTAATTTTTCGAATTTCTGAAATTTGTACAGTGTATGCTTTAAATGTTGTGCAATCAACATATGCAATAAGAACATTCAGTTTTGAAACTGTTACACTAGAATGTACCCAATACACATAGACTATTGTTCTTTTCATTAAGTAGCATGTTCTTTTTATATATTAATGTTATCTTATTATGTGTAGAATAATGTTTTATTTTTTTCGGTAGGATGCGTATGTAAGCGTATGTACCTATTTCAATATATTATTTATTCCTTATTCGGACTTTTATTTTTTATTGTATTACATTTACAGCAATTTTTTAATTAGCAATTAAGTAATTTTGGCTAAAATGGGGGGGGGGGGCGCCTTCACTCTGTTTTCGCCCCGGGCGCAGTTTTGTGTTAACACGGCCCTGCATGCAGCAATATTATATCATAAGTTGCTATCCAAGAGGATCCCATAATACGTCATGCGGAAGGTACGCTGTAGAACGGATGTCTGTAACCTGGTGAAGTGTTGTCTGTTTGCTCAACAGGGGGGACTTTAGGCATTGAGCGCACATCGGAGGGTGTTTGAATTTTTATTTTTTAGGGGCGTGTGCAATGTTTTTTGAGTTGGGTTTGCTGTAATTACGTGTAATTATACTCTAGAGTAATTTTTTTGATTGTTTTTGTTCTCGGAATTATTGTTATATTATTGGTACAATTATGTCTTAGTTATAGTTTGCGTAAGGGGTTGAGTGGAAGAGCAAGACAATTTGGAAACAAGTGTGCTGATCTCCGCTCTAAATATAAATTTTATTTTGTTGCATTTAATATTGTTTTATGTTATTTATTTATTTAATTATTTATTTAGCTGTCAAAGCCTGGCTAACTAGTTTTATTTTAATGCAGACACGACTGATCTCAATCAAATAGATTCTCATGCAGCTATACTATTAATTTTATATATTGTATGATAAAGTCATGTGCCTGGCCACATCAGATTATTTTATAATTATTTGTCTTTTCGCCCCTGGCGAACTCCCAATTTCAACCTGCGGTTAACCGTTAGGCGTTCCTTTTCAAAATATTGACACTTGAATTTTGTCAAAAACGTAACTTTAGATCAGATTTTCGAGTGCCACAGTCATAAAGTACTGTATTTTAAGATTCTAATTTTGGTACGCTACTCTAAACTGAGCTGCTATTGATCAGAGTCAAACAAAACAATTTAGTTGATACATTGTCATACGTGTGTGCAATCAGTGGCGGATTAAGGATAGTCGGGGCCCCTAGACAAATTATATTTGGGGTCCCCACCTACAATGTAAAATAAAAGAATTAATAAAAGAACATGATAAGCCAGACATTCTTTTAATTATTAGCAAAACTTTAATGGTCACACAAACGTATATTTTTAATGCACAAACTAGAATAGAACATGTATACGTAATAGATGATTGAAAATTATGATGGTAAAAAGGGTGCATTCCCTTTTCAAGCTTAATGCCATCTTAGAAGGTTGTTTGCCTTCACATACGAGCACGCCAATTTCAAATTTAGTGAAAATAATATGCTCACGTTTGCAGTTTGGATCTCATGATCAAAATTTGCTTAAACTTGTCTATGATATTGCGTTTGTTATAAGACCTTTCCCTCAATGAGAATCGCGACGTGTTGATGAAATTCAATTACCTACTTTATTTTCGAAAATATATTCCAGATAGCTTGGACTTTTTTAACCTGTTGCATAGCGGCTTGATATTTGCGTTGTAAATTCAAATCATAATCTGAAAACACACAGGAAAAACTTGCGTGACGGTGAGCGCTTTACCATTTCCACGATTTGACTGTAGGTAGTATAGTTTTAAATACGTTTCAAATATGAACCGATATTTTGCCGAAATATATCTTGGTCTGTTGAACTCGATTCATCTGAGAAAAGTTTCAATTTTATTTTACGCCTGTTCAATTGTAGTGGTCAAACTAGTCGGTAGTGGTCAAACAGATCAATGCACTCAAATCTTGGACTCCAAAATGTGGTTTGCATCAAACATTACAGGTTACAATCTTGAATAAATTTTAAAATCTTTTGGGATAATGCACTGTGCACTGCCTGTGTGACTTAACAAGCAATTTCTAAAACCCCTCGTGTACTTGGATCAGATCTGTTTATTATAAAAGCCGGCTGATCGATATGTATAGCAAATCCGGAGTGGAATCTACAATGATACCTAAATATTTTGATCCTTTAACGTGATTTAGTACGTACCTTTCGAGCTATTGAATAAATTGACGAATTGAAAAACATCGTTGAGTACAAGTACGACATTTCCACATCCACAAATTGCGTAATTAACGTTTTGAAAAACATTTTGCTTAAAATAATCAAAATGCATTACTTATTAAAATTGATCTTTAAAACATTATGGGAAAATGTCTTGGCCGGGGCGCCCAAACCCCGGGGCCCCTAGACACGTGCCTCATCGCCTTATGGGTAATCCGCTACTGTGTGCAATGGTACATGATTTGGCAGTTCATTTGCTAAAAGATCAGATAATTCAAAGAAGGGAATTAGTTGGCCGTTAAAGATGTCTGTTCAGCATATTATATATGTTATGGTTAAAGTGATAAATGTGGTTTGTATTAATAATTACCGGCTATTATTAATAATAACCGCATCATTTGGTCAATGTGATTAGAAACACTAAAATAATCACTTGGACCGGCTATTATTAATAATTTCCTAACGGGCACGGTAAAAGTGATAAAAACGTTCCTTTTTACAAAAGAGCATTTGTATACAGTCTTCAAAGAAGTTAGCTAAGTTATTTTGATTACTATGTAGGCTATCATATTTATTTACTCGACGAAAATCATCAGTACGGCTAGCCCACTGACCAAAATTACGAATAATACAAAACATTGATAATGCAGAATGTTTTCTGTTGTCTCCCTTTTACTTTAGAAACTACTGGATATAATTGGCAATGATATTTGGTATACACCCAAGGACGGCTTAATGACGAAACCATAGAAAGGAACATTTTATACAGAGTGGTCAAAGCAGTTAACCATTTTATTATCAATAACACCCATTTTTATATTTAATGCATGTGGGTAGTTTTTTGTAAATGTACAATTACAATTTATTAAGTAAATTCTCAAATCCCAATTATCCAATTTTGCACATTTAATTATAATTTTTTCAATATTGTATTTTCATGAAAATACATACAAGAATAAGCGAGACTAGTTTAGTTATTCAGTTACATAGATGTTTTTACATAAATTGCACTGCACAAATGATTGCAAACATTTTTGTATGGTTTTGTTCCTACGGTATTTTTACTTTTGGTGTTTGACAATAAAGTACTATATTATAAATAAAAGTATGAATATTGTAACAACTTGCCCCAATCTTCCCTACATTAGGTTGTCCGTTACCTATTACCTAAACTAGAATTGCGCAAATAAGCATGACCCAAAGAGTTACACACTCATTCATGCAATTAGTATGGATTGGCATTTTTACTTTATCATACGCAGTATGGTAAAGTATTGTAATCGTGCCGAAAAAAAATGAGATTTTAGCGGAAATATGTCCGTATGGGTACCCTGAATATATTTGACCAAGGTACAAAATAATGTCTGTGTGTGTGTAGCTGCATGAGCAAATTCTATTTCATCGCGATCGGTCGTATAGCATTAAAACTAGTAGCCAGGATATGTCAGACATTTTGATTCTAATGACAGTAGGTAGTGTCAAATGCTAATATTTTGACAATACCTACTGCCAATATAAGCAAAATATCTGTCAAATCCTGGCTAACTCGTTTTATTTTAACGCAGACACGGTCAATCTCGATCAAAAGGAATTTCATGCAATTAAAAACTAATAATTTTATATATAGTATAATAAAGTCATGTGCCTGATCACATCAGATTTTTTGTCTCGTTTTGATAATCTTCCTCATTTTAGTCATAAGTAGTAACTAAATAAGTTAGTCAGGACTAACGTCACTAAAGGCCCAAACCTGAAAACCCGGTAAATAGATTCGTTGTGTAGCGATTATGTAGATACTAACAGAATTCGAAATCTGAGGCTCTATTATAATGTAGCATCACCTTAATGCAATATCGAATTGAAATATATCACATTGACCACAGCATGCTGGAAATTATTAATAATAGCCGGTTCAAGTGATAAATTCTTCACTTTAACCTCGCCACTTGGTTATTATTAATAATAACCGGTAATTATTAATAATAACCTATTTATCACTATGACCGAAACATATACACTGTAAGAAGTTAATTGCACCAAACTTATCCACACAGATGAATCAGCTGTATTGGTTAAGTTTAATGGCCTTTTTGGACTCTGGATTTAGGTAGGTACTCTAGGTTTTTTCTCCTGGGGTTGGTTAAAGGAGAATCTATGCGCAACGAATAAGTATAACGTAAATGAATTGACCACAAATACACAGGGTTGCCAGGTCTCCGGCATTGCGCCGGAGTCTTGCGCATTTGAGGCTCATCTCGGGTCTCCGGCAGGCATTCAAGCATCTCCGGCAAAATCAAACATGAGGGAAATAGTTTTACATTATTGTAAATAATATGTCGTCGGCTTAAAGGTAAAATGGTAAAAGTCACTAACTAACAATTTGTTATATTTTATTGAATCACGAATTAGTTGTGGCCAAATCCTGATAAAAGGGTATCTACACGAAAATACGATCAATAAGTGTTATTAAAATAACTTCAATAAATTCTTAAAATCCATTAATTCTCTGGAAAATGTCATTATATTTATTGGTATTCTATTGTAGTCAGGTTTTTGAAATTATTTGAAATGTTAGTTACTTTTACTTTTAACCAGACGATATGCAGACAGAGACATATATCTTTGTTGAATTTTACATGTTCAATGTTATTCAAATTATTTTACACTATGCAATTTATCACGGAAAATGTTCTACAACTTTTTAAGCAATACAAAATTGCGTATAGTGCCATTAGCAATAGTGTAAAACCGCTATGATACAGAGAGAGCACAAAGTATTGAAATATGACAAAACCTCTAAATCGGTCCGTTACTTAAAAAAACTCGGTTTTGGATTGCAAAATATGTACACATATTTATCGTAAACTAAATTTCCGACATTCAATGGTTTTTTAATTAGGACGGAATCGACATATTTTTTAAATGACACCATTGGCTTAAAAACAGCATATATTAGTATGATGGCCGAGCATAGGAACATTTTCTAGAAAAAGATAGTTGAAAATTAGTGTTACATGGTGTATTTTATACAAATTTTGAGGTTTCTGGGAGATTTAATTCAAATGGTATACATTTACTAATGTTGCTAAAATTATAGTTTTGGCATTTGACCTCCCTTTTCCGGATGTCTTACGTAACTTTGAATTCGCATTCGTATTCAGGGCAAATAGAGTTCCAGAGTACATTTTATATTCGATTTACAACTTCCATGCTACTCAAAGTTATCAATATTTGCAATTTCAATTATGGTCTTTAAGCCTTAAATTTTCTTCCGCTACCATTAAGACAATTAAATGTTATATTAAAATAACTTTCAAATATGGGATTGCCATTACATCAAAATGTGTATTCTTATAGTAAAAAATCAACGTATTCAAAGACGTTTTTTTCTTAGCCGTATAAGAAAATTGAAAAAGAACCAAAATTAAAAAGCGTAAACTATCTGCAATCCTGTAGAACGTGGCTTTTGGAAATGGAAACTGCATAGGCGATTATGATCTATTCTTTGCCAAAATCGCAAAGTTGAAATTTTAGACCTGTTTGGGTTTGGCACATGCAAGGTGAAACGGCCTGATTTTTTTAATCACAGAATCAAGTTGGCCCTACATCAATTAATTTAATATTTTTACTTTAAAAATAATTAACGTTTTTTAAGAATTATTTTATATATTTTTTTGTAATCTTGTCGACTATACCTCCCTCCATCATCTCCGGCATTCTTGTGAGACTAGTCTGGCAACCCTGCAAATACATGTTCCACGTCGCCCTTAGTAGGATTTGGTGGCAAGCAACATTAGAATTTAAATTAAGGGGAGGTTCTCATCTATAGAGACCTAAAAAGTAGCTGCAGTTTGAGACAGTATTTCACACAAATTGTAACGGATATAAATATTTTTTCTTTTGCCATATATTTACCATACTTTAGTGTGCAAAAGGACATAACGCCATAAAAAACTATATGCACGAAGTGGATACTGTTGTAGGAAGTATCAGATCCTGTGCGGCATGCTTTCTCAACGACGTGCACGATAGCTCCTAAATAAAAATAACCATAAATCGAAATTTCAAAACCGCTGTGGAACTAGATGGAATTAGTTGGAGCCTAAACGAACCTTTAGTTAAAAAAGTTGAAATTTGACATAATGGCTAATGTTTGTATTTTAAGATCGATTTTTTGCAGCTTTTTTCGGTTTCAACTCGTTATTAATAATATAATTATAAGTTTCACTTATTATGAGGTTCAGCTTCCAATAAAAAGTATTTTCTCTAAGGGAAAAAGAATAACTCGATCTGTTAAACGATTCAAAAGTAATCGGGCAAGCCAGTTTGAAAGTTCGTGCTGCTAGAAAAACGCGTGGGTTGTATCGGTGTTCAAAACTCTACAAGAGAAGGTAGAAACACGATACTTTTTAAAACTCCTTTTCTATATGAATTCATTGAAATATAATAATTTAATCAACATTTACACCGAGATCTATACGTTGTCGGTACTGTATCCAAATTTCACATTCCTAGTTTAAAGCGTTACCGAAAATTATCATTCAATAGGCACATCTCTTTGCACCTTAATGCAGGAAATTTAGACCGGAGAATACCATAGGCAATAAAACCGTAAAACTTGCCAGAATGAAAAGATTGTTTCAGGGGCTGGTTTTATACTCTCCAAAGTTTGAAAATACGAAAGGAAAAAATCTGATGTGGCCAGGCACATGACTTTATCATACAATATATAAAATTAATAGTTTAGCTGCATGAGAATCTATTTTATTGAGATAAATCGTAGGTATTGTCAATGCATCAGCAATTGACACTACCTACACTACGTCATTAGAATAATAGGTATTTATGTCACAAGTGCCGAAAGTACGGAATAGCGCGACGAGCGGTGATGCGGCGCGTCACCGAAGGCGAAGCGTCGCCGTCGCACGTGAGCGACTGGCGCTATCAAGTTTTTTGGGAGGAGTGACATCAACGTTTATTGTGTTGCTTTTTGAGAAACATGTATTTAAAAATAAATAAATAAAAAATGGTTATATTCCTGTATAGGAAATGTTAGGTTGGTACCACTTTGACGAAACTTTAAGTTTAATTCAAATTCTGACAGATTTCATGACACTATAGAAGTCACGTACCAACATACTAAAATAAAACTATACTCATCGCTATACTTTATTTACAATTTTCTCAATTTATCGTTTTTAGAATTAGATATAGAGACAGGTTGACGTTTCTTATCAACAAACAATCAAATTGGTCATCTTATTTTATTTGAAATTATTATTTTGTAATTTGCCGCACTAGAGCGGCAACGTTCCATAGCGGTTCGCCAACCTCTGATGAAATCCGCTGTTTTCTAGTGTGACAGCACAAAAAAATATCTGTCAAAATCCTGGCTACTATGTAGCTTCATATCAATGCAGATGCGACCGATCTCGATCAAATAGAATTTGCTCTTGCAGCTAAACTATTAATATTACCAAAAAATGTTATAGGCATAAATTATTCAAAATTTCCTCTACTTTAATCTATTATTTAACTATTTTCACGAAATTACAGAAATGGCGGCTCATTTGCAAAATCCTTGAAAAGGGCTTAGAATAAACTCCCAGTTCCTTTGGACCCTTTTGAACCAAAAGCTTTTCAGCTCTAAGTTAGGTCATGAAACTTCTAAATATGAACTTTCGTCCCGATGCCTTTAGTAGTTTCTCCGGAATCGTCGCCACAAAAATCGTTTACACACACACACACACACAGACATTTTTTTGTACCTTGGTAAAAAATGTTCAGGGGACCCAAAAAGACCTATTTCCGCTAAAATCTCAATTTTTTTTTCGGCATGATTACAATACTTTACATACTGCGTATGATAAAGTAAAAATGTCATAGACATAAATTAGGAAATGTTAGGTTATGTTATAGGCATAAATTATTCAAAATTTCCTCTACTTTAATCTATTATTTAACTATTTTCACGAAATTACAGAAATGGCGGCTCATTTGCAAAATCCTTGAAAAGGGCTTAGAATAAACTCCCAGTTCCTTTGGACCCTTTTGAACCAAAAGCTTTTCAGCTCTAAGTTAGGTCATGAAACTTCTAAATATGAACTTTCGTCCCGATGCCTTTAGTAGTTTCTCCGGAATCGTCGCCACAAAAATCGTTTACACACACACACACACACACACACACACACACACACACACACACACACACACACACACACACACACACACACACACACACACACACACACACACACACACACACACACACACACACACACACACACACACACACACACACACACACACACACACACACACACACACACACACACACACACACACACACACACACACACACACACACACACACACACACACACACACACACACACACACACAGACATTTTTTTGTACCTTGGTCAAAAATGTTCAGGGGACCCAAAAAGACCTATTTCCGCTAAAATCTCAATTTTTTTTTTCGGCATGATTACAATACTTTATCATACTGCGTATGATAAAGTAAAAAATATTTTCTCGTCCGATTACATGAGAACCTCCCTTTAACAAAAATAAATAAATTTTTCTACTTTGCATTCACAATGCACTCATTGTAACACTGTTTTCGGTGTTACAATTAACAAATTGTAACATCGTTTTTAGTAACTTTTAGTTTTCCAAGATTGATAATATGATACGTCAAGTGTCAAATAAAACTGACATCTCAATCGCTATTGGCTTGCCTCAATCGTATTTATGAATTTTAGTACAACTACCAACGGTTGAAAATAAAATGACTCTAGATTGTAAGATGACAACTTTGATGACAACCGCAATTTTCGTAATTTATATAAAATTAAAGACGCAAAGTAGAAAAATAGTATATTACACTTGTTTTATAAGACGTATTGGCACACTCGTTCCATCCTCGCTACGCTCGTCGTGCCCAAAATAACTCGTGCGCCAATTTGACGTCTTATAAAACTTGTATAATAATATACTATTATTCGAATTTCTGTTTATTCAAATGATTTCATAATAAGCTCATTTTACAATAAAATACCAATATCTTTTTTCCATTGTAAAACATAGCAAATGTGATACCATTTTAAAAACTACACTTAGTGGAACATCTTTTAAAATAACTTGCCAAGTTATCATGGCAAGGTATGACGACTTAGGTATGACGACTGAAAGTTAGCTACAAAGAAAAATTAATCATGAATCGGAGATTTTTTTGTTAAAATATATAACAGTATTAAGATTAATTTTGGACGGTAGTCCATAGCTGTGTAGGGTTGCGTGCCAAAAATTAGAATATTAGAATACCTATAAAAAGTATAATGTTTTGCAACTGTGGCATTCAAAAAAGTGATCCAAGGTTGACAAAATTCATACAAGCGTCAATATCTGGAAATCTAACGACTTTTTACGGTCATTTTTAGATATTTTTAGATATTATTTTAGATATATTCTGATTTGTCATGAGTTGGCCTATCAGCTCTTTATGGGTCGAAAATGAAGGTATAACCTGCATCTGTTTTATGTATGACACAGAATACACTCTGGATCTGGCGGATCTCGTTTATTTGAAGAGATTCGAAAATGGTTACAGAAGGCAACGCATGAGGACATATATAGTTGCTCATTTTTATGTTGATCAATTATCTGAAATTAAATGTAGGTGACTTAGTGTTAAATTTGAACGCTTCTATAGAATTATATTTACCAAATAAAGTTTAAAATATAGGTACCTACTAAATATATTGGTGGTGCTGAAAATGAAAGTAAATTGAAATTTTCAAAAAAGAGATCATACAAAATTGTAAAATATCGGTAACTCTAGGTAACATGAGTTTTGTGAATGGCGTGTGTTTTCTAGATTGATACACGCATTCGGACTAAAACGTTTTCACTTTTTTTTTCGGTTTGCAAAAAAGTTGAGAATCAAATGATATATTTTGTAAACTTATAATATATAGGTACACCGTGCCCGGCGTTAACTGGGGCAGAAATGGGAAAAGTGTATAAAATTTTTCAGATTTTTTTTCTTTATTCAAGATTCTCGATTGTTTTAAAAATAAAATGCGAATATTAGAATGTAATTATCTGCTTGCGTGCAAAGACGTAATTTTAAAAACAATTTATTTAGTTAAAAAATAACAAAATATTAATAGAACGCTGTATTTTAAATGGCTCTAACTTCTTAAGGAATATTAACTTGTTATCAATAGGTCCATACGAACCTGTTACTCAGAATTAATGTTTCCTAATTTTTGTATGTTGACCAAATTTCTTTTTTTCATTTTTAATGAATCTTATTATTTAATTATTTGCAAAATGTACATTTTGCATTCTTCGTTTTCGCATTGTTTGATTTGTATTTTCTTCTTCCTTCCTTTAGTAATACTTAAAGGAGCTAAAAAGCACAAATTAGTTTATACCTATAGAGAAATTTCTGCAATGTTACAGAAAATGAATGTAATAAACTACCAAAAAAGCTGTAAAAGAAGAATTAACTGTAACATCGCTGGTTATTGGATACAAGCTAAATTTCTGTAGTTTTTACAGAATTCACATATTCCACAAACATATTCCTGAAATTAGAACCTTAATTTTACTGAGCATTTTTTAATTTTTACACAATAAAAACACTTTAATAAAAATAAATACTTCACAGTAGTAATATTCATCATTGAACTGCGTTTCTTTACAGACATCGTATCTGGGTACTTGAAATACATAACGCATTACATATACTCAAAATGCCTTGGAAAGGGCATTGTATGTTTTTTTGTTGGGTTTCCGGCAGATTCCAACCTAAGGGTTCCGCAAGAGTAAAAAGGTTGTGAAATGATGTTCTCATATTTGCAATTCTAATTGGTTTACATCTATCAGATAATTACCAACCGTTAGGCTTCTTAAGTTTCATTATACAGGCTGCACGAATTTAGAAAATTTTGCAGAAATTCAAACGTGTATGTTTTTGTGGCTGTTGGACAAATTAATTAGAGTATGTAATACTTTAAATTAATTATGTTGAACTTTAAGAAAAATTTTAGCAGAATTTTTAGAATATTTAAACAGAATACTTAGCAAAAGTGGTATTTCAATTTGCTATTTACGTGCATAGCGGCACTCAATTATGCATACATCAAAATTCAGCTTTGTTGCTATCTTCAGAACTAAGCAATATTTAAGTTTTAGTACATCGTCAAATGTGAAAACTAATGTGAAAAATATAAACCCCTCGTACACAAGTTCATTTCATGTTAGAATGAATGAAGAAAAATTTTTGAAACTACGCCTTGTTACAAATAATTGCAACCTTATTGTCAAAAAGAGGAAAATAAACAGTTACAAAAAAAAATTGCAAAAAAACAAATTATACTTACGGTGGAAAACTTGTTTACATCAACGTATCTAAGTTATAAAAGTTTTGATATACTGTGTATTTATTGAAGTCATGAATGGCATTACAAATTCTTTTGTTAGTGATTCTACAGGTTGGTTTTGGCATAAAATATCAAAACCCCTATAAGTTAAATTTGAATGTGAACAAATTTGTAAATCAAATCCATTTTTATTTATTGCAAATGACTAATTTACTTATTATTATAATATTGTATTAAATGCACCACATGTAATAAATTTAATAAAATAAAATGTTTTCGCTTTCAATAAAGTTTATTGAATGGAATTTACAATCATCATATTAAAATATAATGCGAAGGGAATAACAACACCCGATGATACCGGCGTATTCCCCTCTGATAACAAATATTCGCCTACTTCAGCTTCTTCTTGGGGCGGAGGTTGTTCGTGTGTCCACACTTTGTCTTACGGCAATTGGTGGCACGTGGGTGTAGCCTGGCGTAGCACTTGCGGCAGATCATTTTGTCGCAGTTGTACTTCTGGGCCAAGATACGGAGGGAAGGCTCAATGATACCACCACGGAGACGCAACACCAAATGAAGGGTTGACTCCTTCTGGATGTTGTAGTCTGAGAGAGTACGGCCATCTTCGAGTTGTTTACCAGCGAAGATCAGACGTTGCTGGTCTGGTGGGATACCTTCTTTATCTTGAATCTTGGCCTTCACATTTTCGATGGTATCGGAAGGCTCAACCTCAAGGGTTATGGTTTTACCAGTGAGTGTTTTCACGAAAATTTGCATTGCGGCAGCTGTGAAAACAAATATCTAGCGTCAGCACGTCGCGTTTTTGACATAACCTAACAAGCAAATTATAAGCTTTTCTAAATATGATAAAATTGTGGGAAATCTATAGGTAATAGCAAAACTAGCATTAACGGGGTGCAAGCAGCCCATTTAGGCCAAAATTTTAATTTATAAGGAATAAAATATGCAGTTTGTCGTAGACTTACCTTTCGTACAACGTGCAACCACAATAAATCCAGGAAAAGAGAATTGACAATTGAATCTGTTTTACCGGCCAATGGTTGCCATGACTTCCGTTGCGAAATTACCGCGAAAAATAAATATTTGAAAATAGCACATTTTCGGAAATAATGTTTCTGTTTTTTATATTATATTCCAATTTAAGTAACTTAAATGTTTGTCAAACTTAAATAATTTCTGATAGTTTTGTTCATATACTTATCTACAACTTCAAATCAGAAACTGCGCAAGCGCACGGCATTCGTATCCGCCAACTTTTCAAAACGATTCGATGTATGGATGTATGTAGTTGCTGTATCGCTGAATGCCGAAGAAAATACTGTTTTCAATGTAATATTTTACTTACCTATAATACATATGTAACCATCTGATAGTCCAAACAACAGGCCGGTTTGTCAAAAATTGGAATTTTAGTATATTTCGACGGCATGTAGCACACGAGCGTGCTCCGCCAGAGTGGCAAGATGGCGCCCTAATTCGGTCTTCTCAAAATATGTTCTTTCCAGTATTATAGTATATTCAAGACAAAAAATAATAATCAGCGAAATTCCTCTATTACATTTTTATCGAACGAAATTTTTTGATGATATTTATGTTACTTCTTTCCTCAGATTATATTTCTTGCATTAAATTATCAAAACTAAATTCAGAAGATTTCCACTTATATCTCTAAAACTATAGATTATTATTAGTTTTAGAGATATAAGTGGAAATCTTCTGAATTTAGTTTTGATAATTTAATGCAAGAAATATAATCTGAGGAAAGAAGTAACATAAATATCATCAAAAAATTTTATTTTTAGTTATTAAATTTGATTGCAAAGATATGATTTAAAATTAACCTTAGGTACATGTTCAGTCAAAGACATAATTTTATGCATGCATACAAACACACAACAGAAATTAACATTGCAAAAAAGCTTGATGGTAAACAAATTATTGTTGAAAGACGAAAGACAGACTTTGAAACAATAAAAACTTTTTTAGTTCTGAGGAAAAATCACAAAGTTGCAGTAAAACTTTTAGACAGTTTAAATATATAGTTAAAATATTAAACACGCAATACATGCTGAAACTGAGGTTTGAATCCCCATTTAATGCCCCATTGCAGATCTAGTTAATAAAACATTAGGGGCCGTATAGCACAACAAGATTCTTCAGCATTGGCAAAATCAGTTTACACATAGTGCTTTTATGACAAACTTGATAACATGTCATTGGTATTTATAATACAGTAACATAGCAATATATCTGGTAAATCAGAAAAGCTGTGTTCGTAAACTGGTTTTGGGACTGTTTGAACAAACCTGTTTAAACTGTTTTGTTACAAAAATATTGTTTTCTTAGTTTGTTCGTCAAGACGTCCTCTTATCGTAGAATCACTATATTATTTTCCTTTTTTCTGTACGCAGTACATGTTGAAACTGAGGTTTGAATCAACATTTAATAAATATCTGAGCACCAAAATTTAGAACAAAAAAAAATAGTGAACAAGTAGTGACTGGCTCTGCCATTTGTTATTCGATTTGGAAGATAGTTTTTGAGGATGCAAGAGGAAAGAAAAGGAAAACCTGTGAACCACAGTATAGTTTATTTTATAATAAAGAAAAACAAAGCTTTAACAAAGATTTTTAAACTTGTATAGGAATATAAGGATTTTGTTTTGGTTTCTTTCAACTATAATTTGTAGTTGTTATTAAATGTTATTTGTAAACTTGTGTAATAGTCACTACCAGATCTAATTTTAGCTAATTTTATGATAATAAGTTAAACAATTTTTATTATAGGTACAACAAAATATATTAAAAAATACAACAAAATCTGAAGTCTTTACAAGTAATTTTATACGTACAATATATTTCTATAACACGCTGGAATATATATACTAAGAGAAATATTACACCACAGATAAGTACCGTCGTATATACCAAGATGCACACAGATTTTATTTATAGGAAGCGTATGCAGCATAAATATCCAAATCCTTTTTTGAGGGTGTTGCTGCACCATATATACCAGTTTTTATGTAATCATCATAAACACTGATACTCTTTTCGGAAACTTTTGGTATCTCAACCGAGTATATCGAATCATCATTTAATTTAGTCACATGTAAATAAGTTTTTGACGGGAATCTTTCCGGAATGGTTCCATTAGCCTTTGCACCCACTAATATGTACCTTCAACAAAAGAAACGTTATATATTTTTGAAACGCTTGACAAAAAAATATACTTTTTGTATTTAAGAATGTCGGGATGATTTGGATCAGTTAACCGGAATCCGTATGTTTGTTCCATTGTCAGAAATAGAGAGCTGAAGCTTACAGGAGCCGTGTCACTATTCCTTGAGATTGTCATCTGGGACTCAGTGTTCACGCTGCTTTCATCTTCTGATGTGTTTGATTCAGAGTCAGAACTTGATGTACTAAAATTCAAATAAAAATATTGTTAATCACAAAAAATAAAAAATCATTTGTTTTTCACGCTTTTATAGTTCAGATAAATTTGACTAAATTGTTATAGGATAAAATGTCAGCTACGTAAATAAACTATTTGAAAAACTCAACAGGCAATAACATCACATTCTTTGAAATTTTATTCTATATTACCTGTTCTCTCGTGCTAAACTTTGACATATTGATGTAATAGCTTTTTTAGAGTAGTAACCGAAATCTATAATACTTGCTGAAAAGGTTAAAATAGAAAGTCAATGTTAAAATAGTGACTACACACTAAAAATTGAAAATGTTTTTGACATTCTTTTTAGAGAATTCATGGAAAAATTCACAGTTGACAGCTGAATTTAGTATAAGTTGGTCTACGAACAAATTTCAGTGGAGTCGGAAAACATGTACTGACTCAGACTTCGAGTCTAGGTTTAATAACTGTAGAAAAAAATATGCGAGATGGACGTTGCCTCAACAGACAGTAAACAAATACTACTAAATATTCTATTAGGTCTCTTACAAAGCTCCTACCAACATACATATGTAAATAATCAAATTACGATTAACAAAAGTAATCGACAGAAATTTGAAAAATGAAATTTGAGCAAGAGAGTTAAATGAGATTGAGAAGTAGGGCCGTAGTTCAGACGTGATATTTGGTTTTTTATGATACGATACGAAACCTACATGATTGTGCGAAGAAATAAAATTGATAGCGGCATGACCACACATAACCCCAATACCGAGACACGTGACTACATCAGATTGCTGTAAACTGCCGCATGGCCTGATGACGAACGTGACGTTCGAAACCTGGTAGCCATCAGATCAATAAATAACTACATCAGATAAAGACCAGTTCTTTTATTCATCCCAAACCGTAGTTCAATGTAGTATCATTATTCAGGCGTTATACCTGTAGCCATAATTATGATTAAACATAGTTTAAGAGCATCTTTTCAGGAGAATTAGTTGGAGCTATTCTGTCCCGCACAACAATTTTATAAACGTATATTGCACTTAATTTTGTATATATTTGAATGAATTTTATTTCGTAATATTATCTTATGGGTGCTTTTGTTATTATTACAGATAGAAAGTTGGTTAAAACGGATTTGTGAATAAACAAAGGAATAGACGGTTTTTGATGCCCACACTGTGCGTGCGCAGTTCCCCCCAGGACAAAACTAAGTTGGCAACTGCTTTGTAAAACGCCTACTTAGTATCAAATGAAATGTAATTGATAAAAGATAGCTGTGAGAATGATATGCATTCAATGAAAACTGAATATTTATATGCAAGTGATGATGAAAACCAAAATACCTACTGTGTTTTAAGGTTAGGACAGTTCAGTAAACTTCCCAAAGTACGTAAAAACAAGTACACCCGCGGCAACCTTCCTTGAGTTGGGACACGTAGGCACAGAACACTTCATGATTAAAGCCGAAATTGGTCATTTTACTTGGAATGCGTGTTTTCTGGGGATTTTAAGCAATATTATGTCAGCAGATTTGACAGCGGCGGCAAGCCTTCTGCGCATGCTGTCTAGCGTTTTGGGTCAGAACTAGAAGCCCCTATTACTTTTTTATTTGTGGTCCGTTTATTTGTGTTTTTAAATAACTTATTTATTTGTGGTCCGATCAATAGGTGTTTTTGATATCTTATAGGTCGTTTTTATTAACATTTAGATTGTCAGTTTAAATATTTTTGCCAGAAAATTTACTTGGAACAAATAAAACTGCTGTTTTTCCTATGGGTTCAGCATTTGTTCGTGCGTTATTTGATATGCACAAGCCATATGATTAAGGGTATGGTTACACGAGCGGGTAACCCGTCGCGGTTTGCCCGCACCGGGTTCCCCGTTTGCTGCGCGATTCGTGTTGGCCGCTAAAGTGGGGCTACACGAACGGTCTTTCAACGGGTAAACGCCTATGTATTTCCGCCATTTATAAAAAAATCTGCGGATCGCCCGGGTCAGTTTACCCGCCGTGTAACCATACCCTAATACAATCAGAATACTAGAATAGAAATTTAATTTATTAAATTTGTTTCCTTTTTTTCCTTGTAGTATTTTTGTTTACATAGCAAATTTAATATTACACGGTTGTATTATTCTGTGTCAAATTTGGGATTATTTACATGCAAGATTTTTATTACACAGAATTATATGAAAATATTTTTGTATACAATTTTTTTGGAGTCGGAGTTGGAAATTTTCTTACCGATTCTGCAGCCCTGAGTTGGTCAATGCATAGAAAATGGCAATTGTTGGATCTAGTTTGCCATCCATTTGGACTCCTATCTTCTTAAATTAATTATTTATTTGTTCTCTTTCCTAGATTTTTTAAGGTTACGATTTACACTACTTCCAAGCTCGTGTAAAGTGTAGAAAAAATTACACTAAATAGTAGTTATACTTGCAATAAGATGACCTCACATCCGATTACACTTTGCAACAAAAATGCTGAAGTGTACCCGTTTTCAGAGAAGCGTAAAAGTGTAGGCACCAAAAACATACCTCATATTTAGGAAAATCAAACAATTATTTGCTATTAGTTCATAACTATTTTAAGCCCTCACGGTATAAAAGATTTACTGAAAGATCCATACAAACTTGCAGTAGTTAGAACAGTAAGTAAAAGTAAGTGAAACATTTTCGCGTTGAAGTAAAAAATAAGAAAGTATGGCAAAAACCAAATTTCAATACTTCTACTACTCCTTTAGCTTATCGTATATCAAAAGAATAAATCAAAAAATAATAACAATACCTGTTACTGGATGTTGCTGAGCTGGTAGAGCTTTGCCCCGTCAAAGAGGGATTCTTCATCGAATTCTTATTCGCGCTTTCCTCACGTCGTCGACCTGGCCTCACCCTAACCGTAAATGGACTGTAATTCGTAGTATTATTTGGCATGAAATCCCTTATGGAGTTCGATATTTTATAAGAGAACGTCTCATTTAACACCGTCAACTCGTACGGCCTATGATAATCCGAGTAGGCGTCAATCATTTCTGCATGTTCCATATGTATTTGGATTATCTCCGAACAGGGTTTTGCCAAATCGTTATAGGCATACGGCAAACTATCCACTACATCCGAGATCCACCATCTGGTCAGCGATTTATCAATGTTTAAGTTTACCTAAAAAAATAAAAAGGATTAAATGTTTATCCATGTAATGAAATGATGGTCACTAACGAATAGTTTCACTAAGAAATCCACAAAGAAGTTACAAAGGAAGCAGTAAGAACCTATATTGGAAAACATATTTTGTAGTCCAAGAGCCAGCTACGGATTTTGTTATAAAATAAAGAGTAGGGCTAGAATTTTCAGAATCTGTCCCTTGTAACATAATAATATGATAATCGCAAGTCTGTCAACCTTCTGGGGAGTTTTTGAGCTCATGGATTTTTAAAGGGTGAAATAAAAACAAAAGATAAGTCATTATGAAAATCAGTCTGCTGCTTAGGGATATCAAAGTTGAGAACGTGGGTGGAAAGTGGGCCCAAGAGGGGACTGAACTGGTGCACAAAAATGCGCTATTTGTAGTACAATAATCAGGTTGAGTTTGATTGATTATTCTTAAATCCCCCACAAAGTAACCTTCCGCATGCCAGACCAAAATTGCGGTGGTCTCACTAGCGTGCATAAGACTGCCTCACCCGCACTCACGGGGAGGTTTTGTGGGTCTGGTGGGTGTTTTCTATATAATATTCAATTTCATATATTTTGTTTGCAAATGCCATTTTTTTGCTGATGATTTATGAACAAGGGAGGTCAAAATCTAAAAAACTTGATTTTGGTAATATTTATAAATTTATTCCAGTTGCACCCAATATCCTAGAACCTCAAAAGCGTCTCCGAGCAACCCTTAAACTTTGTACTTCACTTTCTAACTTAAGTGGTGTTGAAGTTTTGAAAACGTCCATGCAGTTCCCACTTGCAAACCAAAGTATTTAATATATTGTATTCATTTTATTTTTATTATTATTCCAAAAAGTCCATTTCTGGAAACTTTTCGTATGTTGTCTTAGGCGATAAAATTAGTTGTCATACTAAATCAGTAAATACTCCAAGTTAGTGAGGTTATTATTACAAAGTCGTGCATTAAATACATACGAGGCATCATCATACTCGCTGCAGCACTTTAGATTTTTCAAAAACTTCTATGTCCCGTTCATCAACTTTCCGATTTCTTATGGGTCCTAGATGAATGTTGGATTTGCATATATTTTACATAATGACTCTTATTTTTCTGATACAGCAACATGTTATTATATTATATTATATTATAAATTAAATTATTAAAAAGAAACTTTACCTTATGGTGGAAGTAGTAATCGCTGGAGTAATCCCAAATTTGCGGTTTCGTTTCATCGGGAATGAAGATTCCGAGGAATAGGTTGATGGTGTTCTGTTTTTCTGCGTCGGAGAACGTATTGCTGTAATATCGGCTCAAAGTTTGCATGATGTCGTTGCCCTGAGAGGTCCAGGGGGCGGTTTTTCGGTATGTTTTCACCCGGTGAACTAACTGTGAGCCCCCGTATTGTAAGGCTAAAGTATCTCCGTGATCTTCGTAGAGACTCTCGAGCATACGTACGCAATCCGTATCAAAATCTAGCTTGGGCGAGTCGAGAATACCTAGAGTTGGAAAATATTGTTAGTTTTTGGTACAGTAATTGTTACTTTTTCAATGTTGAAGTCAACATACTCATCATATACATGTCAAAACTGAATTATATTTAGGCTATATTCAACTATAGGCCCTGATGAAGTCGAAGACCAATCGGCGAAATGTAGGCGACTGTGAATAGTGCCAGAACTAAATTATCAAAGACTGCCAAGCATTTTATTCTCGTTCTCAACAAATCACACAGTCGATAGTCCCTTATCTGAATTATATTTTTGTTATCAAAATTTAAAAAGACTTTATAGTTTTATTAAATTTTTTTAATAAATTGAAGAACTTTTAGTGAAATAAATGCGTTAAAAGTGATGAATTAGATTTAACATCTTCAAAATACAACATAACTGAAACAAAATCTAGGACTCCCACAAAGGTCTAAGGTCGGAAAATCAGAATTACAAATTGATAAAAAGTTTTCTTTACGCACATACAATACTAGAAAGAAATTTGGCCCAATTGAAAAAATCTGGGTCTAATTCTGATTTTTATATTTTTTGTTAACCAAATTGAATTACAGTAGAACTCCAACTATGCGGATTAATTGGGGCCAGACCCGATCCGGATAATCAAAAATCCAGATAACTAGATTTTTCATTGTAAGATAATCTTTGCTCTTATACCTAGGTGCCGTAAGTTTTTTTTTTTATTTTGGAACCAGTGATTTTCTAGGCTAGGCTATCCAGTACAAACCAGTTTCATCCGCATTGTAGATAAAATGTTTATCGAATTGTCGCGAAAACTTTGTTGTAAATTCTGAAACTAACGTATCTGCGGCATGCTTGTCGGATACATTAATTCCCCGTGAATTTCGAGCATACTAACTCCATGCCTTTCTTTAAAGTTTCTAAGCCAACCTTATGTTGCCTAGAATTGCAAATCCCCTCTTATTTTTTATTAAACAACACTGCCTTTTCTGAAAGTACAGGTCCAGATATCGGCTGGCCTTGAGAATGTTTTTGTACAAACCAAGTGTAAACCACATGCTCATCTTTATTATTTACAGGAAAAAAAAAAGAAAAAAAATAATCGTTGAAGTTCTGCAACCATACCCATCGGCAAACTTCTTTGCAGATTTACATTTCACTAAGTATAAAAAGTAGCTTTATACTGAACAAAGAACTTTCTGTTGTTAATATTTTTTGGTATTCTAACCTAAAATCTATTAAACAAAATAATGTTTTAGTTAAAAGAATTCTACATTTTCTCTAATGCAGATAATCAGATTTCCAGATAATTGGAGTTCTACTGTACTTATTTTTTACTCAGGTAATATTAAAGATGTTTGTCACTTAACCTTTAACTACACGCGCTGGGGTATAAAGTACACCATTTTCACTGCATCAGCTGCTATTTGTTGCTCATCGCAGACTCCGCCCAATTATGATATAAAATACACCATGCGTGTAGTTATGTTACATTTTAGGGCGCGTGTAGTTAAGGGTTAAAAAGGGATTTTATTCACATCCTACTCTTAGAATTTATCAACTTGAAAAAAATTACCTTACCTTCCAGTAAAAAACAAACAATAATTTATATATAAAAATTGTAATCTTTAGACCTCTTGCGGGAGACCTAAATATTTTTCAATTGGTCCAATCCTTTTGGTGTTGTATGTTAATTTGAATAGCAGACTAATTTGCTAGTGTGTTCTAACATATAGGAATATAACTCTCATTTATAGGAATTATCTGTAACGTATGCAGAAAATAACTTGTCATTTGCAACTGTCCTGAAAAGTACTATATCACCAAGCAATCACTAACCTAAAGCGCATAATTGGTAACCCAGAACGCATTTTCCAATCGCAAACTGTGCAGTATTTGTGCGATCTAAACAGTCAACGCAGTTTGTCCTTACAATCCCGGTTTGTAAACTACCCCTTGGAGTAAATGACTTTGTTTGCCCGACAACTGTATTCTGTTTCTGCGAGTAATACTTGGGCTGGTTGTGGAAAATCCCAGTTTTCATAACGGCATTTCGGGCTATGATGGCCAAGTGCTCCATGACGTTAGCGTTGCTCTTGTTTTTCCTGGCCATGTCGAAGGTTTTGTACATGATTTGGTGTTCCTGTGGGAGAAATTGGTTAAGGTATTTGATGGCGGTGCTCAATTGGTCGCTAAGTAGACTCTCTTGTCTCTTCTTCTCACGCTGTTTCACCAAGTTTATGACTATTATCGGGGAGCCATATCGTTTGAGGAGTTCGTTGAAGTGTGCGCCTGCCGTTTCCGCAAATGGGTCGTATAGGTCTATTGTTATGGCAGGCTTTGCCACCATTTTTCCCATCTCTTGACGCCAGTGTCCTAATAAATATGAATATATTTTAAAAGGATTGATAAATTCTGTTGTAATGTTAAAGGTAAATTTTATCCATGGTGTTTGTAGTGACTTATAATATTGAAGACTACAGAAACATTACACAACATATTTTATATTAATATGGATACAAATATATGTCCTGAAAGGGAGAACCTACCCAGATAAAAATGATTCCCAGAGCAAAAACATCTATTAGATAGAAATGATATTTGTTTTTTTGTGATCTTTTCAATAGGATAGATTTGATAAATTATGTAGTTGACTTTTTTTCGTCAGTCATATTTATTTTATTATTACTGACTTTTTATTTTCTACTTCTGAATTCTTTGAAATATGGACAGATTGATTGTATAAAAGACACTGAGGGGACCAAAAAACCAGATACCCTATAATCAAAACTTTTGGAAAACTTTTGTAAACTTTGACCGATATTGATGATTTCTTCAACACTTGCAGACAACTTTGTCAAGATTATAATATGTAATAAAAAAATAAATTCTTTTAGCTATATTTATCATTACCAACTATCAAAAGTTTTAAAAAAATCTGATGTGACCAGGCACATGACTTTATCATACTATATATAAAATTAATAGTTTAGCTGCGCGAGATTTTATTTGATCAAGATCAGTCGTGACTGCATTAAAATAAAACTCGTTAGCAAGCATTTGATTCTATTGACAGTAGGTATTGTCAAAATATCATTTTACTCGTTTTACACATTAGAATGAAAATATCTGTCAATTTCTGGCTAACTAGTTTTATATTACTGCAGACATGACCGATCTCGATCAAATAGAATTTGCTACATCCAGCTAAACTACTAATTTGACCAAAAAATTTCATAGACATATATATATACAACATTTCCTGTACTTTAATTTATTATTTATCTATTTTGACGAAATTACAGAACTGGCGGCAAATTTACAGTCTTCGAAAAATGCTTAGAGTAAATATTAAGTTCTCTCTGGAATCGTCACCACAAAAAACGGGACACAGACAGTTTTGCGTATCTTGGTCAAAAATGTTCAGTTCTGGTTCTACGGAAGAAAGCATACCATAACTTGTCATGGTGTGTGAGTTTTGTTTTATATCTATATACAAAAGTCTATTGATTATTATTTTGATCAAGTTAATCACTGTGGACAGCATTTTTTGTAGTAAAAGAAATGTATTTTTAATTTTGTTAACCCAGTACATATTTTTATAAATCATAAAAAAGGAAAAATTTTAATATTGTGATGTGATTAATCAAAAACAGAATGTTTGGAATTGAATTGGTGGGAAAAGAGTACTAGGTAACCTGACTAAGTTCCTAATAAGCTGTAGGCCCTTTTTCTATAACCAATCATAAAGTTTTTTTACCTACAAACAATCAGTGCAAAATACAGAAACATAAATGTAACTATGTAAGTCCGGATTTTTATGAACGACAGTGTTATTTTAATTAATTGCATGAAGACTACATCATAGCAAGCAATGGTAAAGTGCCGTATATTCTTTAAAATGTAAAAAATGTGTGTTGTTTTTGCATTAGAACAGAAAAATGTAGCGATAATCATAAAATCCATTACCTAGACTAGACAGAACTGAGCCGATTTTTTTCTGTATGTATTAGTAAAGGTTCCAAGTTCAAACTTATAATTTAAATTAAGAGTTAAGAAATATATTTGATTGCCTTACACCATCTGGGTGCCATCTTAAAAAAATAGGCTGCCACTGACTATTGTTTAGATCGGTATTTTGATTTTGATAAGTTGGCAACCCTAACAGCAGTAAATAAAACACATCAAATATCAAATATCTAAAGAATTCCAAAACTTTACCTGGAATAGATCCTCTCATTTGCACAAACGATGTAATATGGCACTGACTTAGTGATGACACACCAGCATCGTGGACCATTTGCTCAGTTTCAACCTCGTTTGCAACGTCGCCCTCAAAATTTGCTCCCCTCTTCAAAAATCTAGTCCCAGCGTACTTTGAAGATCGTCTTGCTATCAAAGTCACATAAATCGATCGTCCATAAACACACATATTGGCCTGACCGACAAATCCATGCGTTATATGCAAAACCCAATCGGGGTGCAAAACTTTATAAGCCTCTTGAAGTAAGTGCGAGTTCCAGACAAATTTCCTATGCGGTATCGTTCTTATTCCAAAATTTAATCGTTCACCATTTGTCTGTTCAGTAAATAAGGAATTCTTTAACACGTCGCTTGATGGTTGGTACATATCCTCACTTTCGTCAAAACCGTTCGGTATAATCTGCTTAGGCGGGCTTAGGTTATGTTGTAACGTGTGCGTTAAATCATAGCTATAGCTATAGTATAAATTACTTGATAAATCAATGTTTTGAAACATTTTTAAGTATCTAGTTTCGTCAGGATGTAATAATCGAACGGAATCATGAGGCAGATAGATCATGGTAGTCTGTTCAATTTTGTATATTGTATGGTGACCAATAACAGCAACTTTTCTCCGTCTTGTGATTAAAACGATATAGTACCCTTCCAAAAATCGAATAAAACCTAAAATACCCCAATTAATTTCAGAAGTAAATTAAAGCGGCGTGCATACCTATTATTCCAAATGCGCTTATCACATTGTTAAACCCGCTACGTTGTCTATTGCTTCCTTCGATCATACATACAAGATCGTGTATCTCGTCTTGCGTATATTCAACTTTATCATCATGTATTAGAAGCTTCTTGGGCTCAGTTCTATCAATTTTTAACACTTTGTACCGTGTTAAAGTGTTATTTGTGCCAACTAAATAAAAATTCTGAAATAAAATCAATGTTATCTTTCGATAATCATAACCTGTTTTATATTTACTTGTTTTGTTTCGTATAACACTATTTTTTGAATAGAACTAATCATAGGACTAAATATTAAAGATCTTGTCTCCATATTATTTATGTTGGTTATCTAAATATTACACTTTATTTTAGGTTAATTCTTATTTTGACGTTTTGTCAATACATTTGGAAGGGAACTGATGGTTTGAATTATCTTTGTTTTGTGATCAATAGAATTTAAGCGTGAATTTAAACTATTAGCAAATATTGAATACAAACAAAAAAAATAAAAACTTGATGAATGCGTATAGATAATTTTAAAATAATGAAGATAAAAAGTACGAGTGATCAAAAATGACCGAGGACAGGTTGAATTTCCCGCCAATTTGAATAATTGTGATTTTGGCAATGGTTGCGAATGATAGCTGTTATTTTGGTCCAGTCGCGTAGGTGTTCCTTCTTATAAAGGGATTCATTCTCATTTCTCTGATTATAATTAGGTAAAGGGTTTGGAAATTTAGTTAGTCTTGGTAAAGACATTGTACATGAATAAAACGTTAGCAAGACAGCATATTTTAAAATATAAAAATAATTTTTAAATATATTATATAAATAATATAATAAATAATAAAATCGTCATCCCATCATCATCACTCATATCTTAAATCAAATAAAATAAATATATTATTTATAACAAATTAAATCTCGCACAGATAAAATATTGTTGCAGAGGAACTTAACCCTTACTGACGAGTCCACAATGGTATCTGACAGTGATCATAACCCAAGGTCTATAAAGTAGTAAGGTTATCCAAAGACGGGATTTCTCGGTTTGAGCGGTAAAGGGAGATCGTGACGTCACTAGAGTCGCGCGTATCTTCGAACAAAGTAAACGAGCGATGTATGCGACGTGATGCGAACTGCGAAGATAGCCGGGACTCTAGTGACGTCACGCAAATAGAGCATATAGGCACAATATAGGGATCTGAGGGAGGTATATAAAGTCTATATAAGTCTATATAGTCTATATAAAGACTATAGGAAAGATAGCAAACTAGATAACCTCTCTTTTATAGACCTTGATCATAACCATCATGACCATGCAGAAGATCATAATTCATAACCCGTATCCTGCACGCATACCATCTTAGTAACACTAAATACGTCCTGTGGCGGGAAATTCAAACTGTCCTCGATCACCCGTTAGAAATAATAAATTTTCAATGGAATAGGTGGAAAAGAAACTACGGATGGGATATAGGTATGCAAACTGTCCAATACCAGGGCCTCCCAAACTGTGTACTTCTACCACAATGATTACGTACCGGGAAACCAATTAGAATTATCACGTAAGGACATTGGGGTGTAAAGTCAGTGCACCCAAAATGATGTTCTCGTATTTTTGTGCCGCAGAGTAACATAACGTTCCACTTGTGTTACATGTGCCATAGTTTTGGAATCCCTGGTTGATATATAAACATAGATTCTAATAGTTACAAAATAATAAATGCAATAACAATAATTATTTTCGTGTTTACTTAATATAATAATCTTTCCAAAATTATACAAATTTGTAGTACAAATAAAATTAAATCAAAAACCATCAAATATGATGTTCATGTGTGATGTGCTCGGTATGAAGCGCTCCCTTGTGGCAAAAAAAAGAAATGTGTTCGGTAGTTCTATGATAGCGATCATTATTTTTTTAAAGGGAATTTTGTTTTAAACGGCTTATTCTCTGTAAATTTTTGCAATGGGGTAACTTTTTAATTTTTTACATAAATACGACATGTCGATGGTAACAATTATGGACTTTTAACGACATAATGAACAAAGAAGTATGCGAACGCGTAGTAGAAATTGTTCGCATAAGTTGATGACAATAAGGCGATGTTGATTTTAATTTATTGCTTCTTCTTGGGGAATGCCATCCATAAAAGGGTGTATAGACCGTCGGCCATGCCGCAAGCGATCAAGCCTAAAGTAAGGCCGAATAACGCTCTGTCTGCGAAGCCGTTTTTGAGGTATATTGGGACGCCATCTTCTTTTTGGAATTTCTGGTAGTTACGGAGTAAATTTGGGGGAGGCCATGCTACGGTGGAATTTGAGCGTGCCTTTTGGAAGGTATTCAAATATATCCTCCGCTGGGCATGCTTCAAGAACGTGTTCTGCAAACATTACGACCATTATTCTTATGATTTTGTTGTCACAAAAAGCTTACCAAAGTCCCAACTCTTGAAGCAATGCGGTACAGGCTATGGACCATCACTTTCAAACAATCAAACCAATCTGAGGTGATCCGAGCGTGCGGTGCAATTTATAATTAGCAGGTACTCATTTGGTGCCAATTAATCTATATTTAATTAAAGGGCAGATTTTTACACGTGAATAGTGTTATTGCGTCGTCGATAAAAAGAAATACATTAGTGAATGAAGTAACCATAGTGAGTATGTGCATGTATGTGTATCATACAGTGGCGTAGCTACATATTCAGCGCCCTGGAGCAAGAAAAATCTCTGCGCCCCCTTGTTTTCGGAAGAGGTCTGGTTTGAACATTTAATTTAATGTATACAACTTTCAATTGCAATTTTTCAATTCCAGATTGAACATATATATTATATGTTCATATATACAAATTCCTTGCGAAACTCAGTTAAGTGTTTTATGAGAATAAAACATATATAGGCAACAGCTGGGTGTTTTCGATATCTAACAAATTAAGATAATCCAAATATTCTTCAAATGTGTTCGCATGTGCTTCACAAGTGTTTTATCTAAATAACGGTATCGAATTTTCTGGAATTATTCTAAAACTAGTATCTTTTACTAGCGTAGATTTAAGTTTCTAATTTTAGTTTCCGTAAAAGCCAAGGTGGGTTTTCATAAGCTATTTCTTAACCTTCTGAAGGACTATCTTGAAAATTGTCAAGTTTTCGTTGCACGCTATTATTCTTCTTATTATTAAATATGATGCTCATCATGCTTTCAAATACTTGGGACATGGAATGGATCACCCAGCATACAAATAACGTTATACGTGCTTTTGACGTATTATCAATCAGACGCATAACTTGAAAACACCCACTCGTACTTAAAGGATGTATAAATATTTTATGTAAAGAATTTAAGTAGTGATCTAGTAGTTTCCTAAAAAAATCCATTGTTGTCCGACCAATAAAAAAAATCTAGGTTCGCCATCTATGACCGTGAATAACTCGCAGCTTCTGAGCTGCGACCCCATATCGATGGGAGCTGTTTACACGTTATTTCTAATGCCAAATCAAAGGCATATTTAAAAATCCATCTGGGTTTGAATTTTTCCGAAGTGAATTATTTGTTTAATTTCACTGGGCTAAGACGCGATAGTCTAGTATTCTCGGTTTTTGAGTACCATTCAAATAATAACATAACTTACAACCTTGAAAACTTTTTCACAGTTTAGGTGAAAGTTGGTTAAGATGCCATAGTATGTTTTTCTAACCCCATTCAAATGATGGTTAGGGACATTTTCTCAAAGAGACTTTTTTAAATTTTTGTCAAAATTATTTGGAAGAAAGCGTTTTAGGCAATTGAAACTTTTGGCTAGCAATAAAATTTTGGGATTGGCAATTTCTTTCTTTTAAAATAAGTAACATTATGTGTTTCATATTAACAAGAAAATACTGAAAACCACTTACATACTTGTAAGTTTATGAATAAATAACACGTCAATTTACTAAAATAATAGCAGTGATTTAACGTGAACAATAGCCTACAGTACACTCGATAAATAAATAAATAAGAGGTGCGCATGCTTAAAAAAACAAACATTTACAGAAGTCAAATGTACATGGAGTTATATATGTATGTATATGTATATGTACACGCACAAATCTATAAATCGAAATTATGATAATTAAGTCAAGATCACAAACTATTTAGGTCGTTTTTTACACAAAAGTTTTGTTATTTCTCTTCGAGTTTTGCGCCCCCTCTTCGTGAGCCTGGAGCAGTTTGCTACTACTGCTCCCCATAGCTACGCCCCTGGTATCATAACATACATTTTATAAGAAAAAGACACAATAAAAAATCTGATGTGGCCAGGCACATGACTTTATCATACAATATATAAAATTAATAGTTTAGGTGCATGAGAATCTATTTGACTGACATAAATCGTGTCTGCATTAAAATTAAACTAGTTAGCCGGGATTTGACAGATATTTTGATAGTCAATAGTATCAATCGAAGGTATTGTCAAAGCATCAGCATTTGACACTACCTACTGTCATCAGAATAATAGTTGTTTATCTCACAAGTGCCGAAAGTACGGAATAGCACTACGAGCGGTGATGCGGCGCGTCACCGATGGCGAAGCGTCGTCGTCGCATGTGAGCGAGTCGTGCTATGTTGTTTTCGGCAGGAGTGACATCAACGTTTTTTGTGTTGCTTTTTGAGAAACACGTATTTTAAAAAAAATTTAAAAAGGTTATATTTCGGTATAGAAAATGTTAGGTTGATACCACTTCTACGAAATGTCAAGTTTAAAAAGCTAATTCAAATTCTGACAGATATATATTCGTTCATGACACTGTAGATGACGTTCCATAGCGGTTCTCCGAGTGTGACAGCGTGGTGACAGCCATAGACATTTCTGTGGTGATAGCACAAAAAAAATATTTGTCAAAATCCTGGCTACTATGTAGTTTCCTATCAATGCAGATGCGACCGATCTCGATCAAATAGAATTTGCTCTTGCAGCTAAACTATTAATTTTACCAAAAAATGTCATAGGCATAAATTATTCAAAATTTCCTCTGCTTTAATTTATTATTTAACTATTTTGACGAAATTACAGAAATGGCGGCTCATCTGCAAAATCCTTGAAAAGGCTTAGAATAAACTACCAGTTCCTTTGGGCCCTTTTGAACCAAAAGCTTTTCAGCTCTAAGTTTGGTCATAAAACTTCTAAATATGAACTTTCGTCCCGATACCTTTAGTAGTTTCTCCGGAATCGTCGTCACAAAAATCGAGTACACACATACGCACACACACACACACACACACACACATACACACACACACACACACACACAGACATTTTTTTGTACCTTGGTCAAAAATGTTCAGGGGACCCAAAAAGACCTATTTCCGCTAAAATCTCAATTTTTTTTTTCGGCATGATTACAATACTTTACCATACTACGTATGATAAAGTAAAAATATATACAGTCGGTCCCATAAAGATTGCGACAAACTGATAAGGGTTGTAGGGGACACCAAAATGAGCATTTTTCTGTGGATAAAGTCGTGTCTGGAAAAGACCCGTTTATTCACTAGGCTGAATTTAAAAAAACATTGTTTGTGCTAAAAATGCAAACTAGATCATAAATAAACATTTTCTTTACCGATCGATTTGGTCGGTGTGGCCCTGTTTATTGGTCCGACAGGTCCCTCGTACTAAATCCACTGCCACTTACGTATTTCTTCTGGGAACACGACAAAAGTCAGGTCTATGAAACGCCTATCTACACGGAAGGAGAACTGTGAGTATTGTTCTTTGGGATCCGAGCACCCCTAAATTAACGTGCTAACTTATGTATAATAACAATGACAACTAATTGATTACTTTTTAGTTAGCAAGAAATAAATGACTAAATGTCTATTTCTTTTTGATTTAGCATAGTGCGTAAACGCCGTAAACGGCATTTTTCCGGACATGACTTCATTGACTAAAAATGCTGGCTAAGGTGTCCTCTACAATCCCTATGTTTGTTGCAATTTTTATGGGACAACCTGTATAATAATATACTCATACCAACGTCTATTTATAATTAACCAATTTTAGATTACACTGCCACCACGTGTTACAAAAACAATGTAAGCATTTAGTTACTTACAGAAAAGAAACCAAAATTTATTAAAATTATGGACCTGGGCCCGATCATGAAGCAATTATACACGTTGTCCGTTTTTCGAGGGCGTGCATGACGGCATGACAATCCAGTTTATTGGCAGAAATACAAATACGTAAAACTTGAGACAAAACAACGCGTTTAAATTGAGTAGGTAATTAAAAAGAATGAAAAAATATAAATATAACTCGCATTTTCCTAGTTTTATCAATTGAAAATATATTTTTTCTTTTAAGGATACCGTAGGACCACAACAAAAAAGCTCGAAGTTTAAAGACTGGCTGCCGTGCGCTAGGATTTAACTTTAGCAGTATTTGTTCTGCAGGTTCTCAAGTAGGGGAGACCGTAAAACTCATGTTGGGGCACATTGGGACATTTCAACTGGGGCAGTTTGGGGCAGGGAAATAAGGGGAAATGTTCCATTAGAAGTGTTATGTTCCACTATTTCTATATATTTCAAACTTTTGAATCAGGATCTACTCGCGACGAACTTTGAAACTAAATTATACTCTCAAATTGACTGCATTCCCGTCTACCGGAAGTACTACCCGTCTACCGGCGCAATGTTTGAAATTTTATATCCGTGTTGTTATAACAGTTTCAGGTTGTGGGAATAATTTTTGTGATAAAATCATCATATTTGAGTTATAAGCAATTAATCAAAACTCTTGAACTCCCACATACATACACATTCATTTAAAATTGGCTGTTTGATTTTATTTAATTGTTTTGTTATATTTTTCTGGATTTTTTTTCATCAGTTTGGTTAAAACAAGAATTTTGATATATTGCTTATAACTCAAAAATGACGGTTATATATTTAAACAATAGCTTGTTAAAGACAAACAAATCTTTGTCTGAAAATTTTTTACGATTGAAGATTTATTTAAGTGTTCCTGTAATTTAATTAACCCAGTCTGTTGAAATAGTGGAAAATCAAATAGTTAATTTTATAATGTTCAATAACTTGTTATTAATATGTTTCATAAAGAATCTTGTAATAAATGCTTTTTCCATACTCTCTGGTTTTAGTAATCTTCGCACAAACAACACTGCCCGAACATGCCCTTGTTAACACGTCAGTAATGTTTAAAATTAACAAAAAATTAAAAAAATTAAACAATTTAAGCCATTTGCGATTAAGCCCTCTGTGAATCGTATTTTACATTAAAATGGTCTGTTTTCCTTGTCGGCCGCATATTTGAATAACAATTTTAAAATATTCTTATGCTGGTTTTGAAGAAATTCCTCCACAGCCATTATAGGTAGTTCATAAAACAGTTTGACCTTCGCAGGTCATACTGTACAATCGAGTCACCGTTAGGCTATTTGTTCATTAATGTTCCTGTTCAGAAAATAAGACCGTCTATCACCCCTCACATATTCGGGACGTGGAACAACACAGTGTATAATAATATAAAAACTATTCAAATTTTGAACACCCTGTATAAGATATAATAATGAACATAACGACATTTTGTTTGTTCATGTTGATGGTTTGTACTCACCTAACATCAAATTGGTATCTTCAATAAAAACCAAGATATTCAATTCAAACAGTCCCAATGTGCCCCATGCCTGTACCAATGTGCCCCGCACCGGGGCACATTGGAACAAAACTGCAAATTGGAAAGAAGTTATTAGTATTCCAAAAATACTTTATTCAACTTAAAGTTTCCAGTGTCTATACCTGGATAAATGTATGTATTAAGTAGTATTGCCGTTAGCAACCAGTTATTGTAAAAAATAAGGCAATTATATGCGGATGTCAAAATCCGTCCCAATGTGTCCCGGTCTTACCTACAGTTTTTCCAGTGTTTCTGGCGCAAAACAATACAAAATTATACTTGAATCTGAGTATTATCTACAAGAATTTATGTACTCGGATGAATTGAAGAACGAAGTGTAGAGTATTGATATGGTTTTACAGTACTTGAAAGTTACGGCTTTCCCGGTCAATTAGTCTTTATCCTGATTTTTTGTGTAATAAAATGCAAAATATCATAAATTGTTTTATCACAATACAATCACAATATTCCAAAACGCACAAAAATATCAAATATTACCACCATTAGGCAGAAAATTGTATATTCTTTACCTATAATTTGGTGTGTTGTTAAGATTTTGTGTTTTCATGTTTTGCGACTAAAACGTACGAATAACTGATTTCAATAAAACTTTGAAGTTATTCGAAATTGTACACAAGTATTATAAATGAAATTTCCATTGGGTAGGAGATAAAAACATATGACGGGATAAATAAATTATTTCTTTTTGTTCATTATTACCATGCTTAGAAGGTGCTAAACTATCTGCGAGCTCGCACTGTATCCACACCTGTCTTTTCAACCAAATCATCTCCACGTACAAATTACTGAAGGAACTGCATTGTAGTAATTAAGATGAAAATCGTCTTGATAAATTATTCAATATTAAGTGGGTAATTATTGTGATATGTAAACTACATAGAATGCGTAATTCATATTTGTCTTTACAATATAAATACTAATTTTGAAAGACGTTGCTATGTTTAAATTATAAAATTCAGTACTGCCTTCTATCGAACGATTTAAAAAAGGATGACTGCACCAAATAAAACACATGTACAGTATAAAATTCTGTAAAAGACGCCTATTTTATTAACACCTAGTAGGTATATTTGAAATAAACGGGCCAGCACTGCAAAAAAGTGGAAATTATTGGAACCTGCCAAGTAGGATTCAACTGAAACTCGAACATGGTCATTTTGGGCTACATGGCTAAACTTAGGTTAAAATGAGGTACAGTGGACTTGGCACAATTTATCCTATGAGTTGTGACTCTTTC
This sequence comes from Melinopterus prodromus, assembly GCA_964023965.1. Lineage (NCBI taxonomy): Eukaryota > Metazoa > Arthropoda > Insecta > Coleoptera > Scarabaeidae > Melinopterus > Melinopterus prodromus. Next base: position 45,086,838 of record OZ030394.1, read on the forward strand.
GCAAAACTTGAGATAGACAATCTACTAAAACAGATATTAGCTAATAGTATTCGGAACAGTTTATTATTCGTTTAAAAATAGGTTTTGGCCACTGCTAGTTATTTTTTGAAATAATCGTGCGCCCCCGCGATATATCCCAAACTGATTGGGAACTTTTCACTTTATTCCATTCTCAGCGTTTTTTGGTTTTTGCCCGGTCGACTCGATTTGACCTTCATTCCGTTTTCAACACCGCTATCGACAAGTAATATTTTAAAGTATCGACCTACCGCGCATTTTTTTCCCTCACACATTTACTTTTTTAATGTAAGAACAATGTATTTGAGCCTAACTTGTTATCTAATACCTAACTACTTTTATTTTCCTTTTATCGACGTCGACTAAATAGACTGTGAGTTTTAGAATTCCAGTACTTTATTCTACTTAATGTATTTACTGTTAAGATGGTATTTATTTGGCCTTCGTTATTTTTTGAAGAGCCTATGTTTGATTCATGCTGGGCCTGGACTTTTATTAATCGATTTACATCTTGTTAACCTGTAGATTTGGCGGCTGAGAATGGACCTGCGGTCCGAAACGCGTCCCAAGTATATAATAAACACTGTGCACCACGGAAGAGTTGTTTCATTTACTTATTTAACCCTTTAATTTAATTACTTTTAGTTTTTAACAAACTTCCATATCCGTAAACATCCATGGTATTTACGCAATTGTTAAAAAAAAACGTATAAATGTTATAAAGTTTGTAGGTTATTTTGTAGTTAGAGATGTAAAAACAGTTGTTATTGTTTTTTTAAAGAGTGTAGCCCTTAAAAGCTGCATTTTTCAGATTTTATCCGTATTAAACCATTTTTGTTTTAAAATATAAAACACAATGGTTCCTATTTAAAAATACATGGAAAAATCAAGAAATCGTATTGAGCATTTGTCAATAGCTGAAACGATGTTAACGACATAGGTACTGTCAAAAAATAATATTATAGGTTAATAATATGGTTGCATATAGGCAAGATCTAAATTTTAAATAAATTAAAAATTACAGCTCAACCTGGATTTGAACCAGACCCCTTTGCATCACTTGCACAATGCTCTCCCAACTGAGGTATTGAGGTCTATGACATTTGTTAGAGATAACTTATTTATTTAACATATACATCCCGCCTGTATGTCACCATATTATTAACTTAGTCAATAACAGTTAAAAATTATCCAAACCTCTTAAAGCCTTATATTTAATTATCTTTTAACAACTTCCATTTCCATAAATATCCTTGGTACTTAATCAATTGTTTTAAATAAAAAGTGTAAACTTTATAAGTTTGTAGATTAGATTGTAGAATTTGCGTATTGTTAAAATTTAACCGAAAACCTATGTTTTTATTTAAACATACAAAGATAGAAAATATTGATATTTGATAATTTTTATGGAAGTTTGTAGGTTACCTCTAAGGGTTTTGTGAAATTCAGATTAAAGACATTTTGACACAATTTTGAAAATATTTAAATCAAATCATAATTGTTTTAACTGAATGTTCGAAAGAAAATTTCCTAAACCCCTTCCTAGCAACAAGAGGGCGCACCGATTTTACTTGTTCTAGGGCGCTGAATTTGTAGCTACGGCACTGCCATGACGCAAAATAATAGTACGTATTGAAGTTGTGATTCCTCATAACCGTGCTATACTTATTCTTACCACAAGCAGGAAAAGAAATAAAGAATTATGGTGTCTCTCAAATAAACGAGATGCACACAAATTTGCGAAGACACCTGTAAATCCGATTTATCATGCAGCTGTCCGGATGGATAGATATTACTTTTCCTCTGTGTAACTATCGTGGCCATATATTATGTCCCGTCTTAGAACGTCGTTCTTCTCGCAAAACCAGAGGCGAAAAAAATTGAAAAAATTCTCGTGCTGTCCATGATTAATATGCTATAACTCATAAAAATTAGAAAGCTGTATATGTTGGCGTTTTCCCGACTTTTCCAAATTAAGAACAATTGGCGCTGTTTTTGCATCGTAAATTTCATTCGTTTAACTTTAGCAATTAACTACTTCTAAACCACCTGCGGAATGCTAGCTTTCAATGTGCCGTTTTGTAAAATCATTGGATTAGTGGTTGACCCACAAAAAGCTATATTATGCAATGTCAGCAATTCCGTTATTAGGAGAGCTAGAATAATGAAATATAGACTATAGGCTACCCAATAATTCATAGGTTTAAAGTTAATTACATACTCATTGTTTATCCTCCATTTTTCATACAAAAGATAGTGCTGAAACACCGCGTGAATTCGACGCTCTATGGTCTTTGGTGTGCTGCGGGGAAGGGAGGCGTTAGCGGTGCTGTCATGTCGGAGAGGACCGACACAGCTGAGAGAACCGGAGCAGCTTATTACCAATACACAAAAAGAACGATAACTTGTCAAGGTAGTAATTTTAACTAACAATTAAAGTCTTAATTTTCAATCATTTTGATTGTAATATGCGACCCGGTACGAGAGAAATCCCTTCTATCGATTGGCGTTTTTGTTTTTTTCAGTTTTTATACATAAGATTGAAAAGAAGATTTTGATGGAAGCGGATAGATCTAATAATATGGAGTTAGCAGATTTTCCTATTAGTGATGAATACTAAATTAAGTGTGCTGGATAAACCCAAAAAATATTTAAAAAGTGTGCCCGATTTTGTTATATAAATATTCAAACTTATATACCTGTTTCAACAGTTTATTTATTAATAATATTTAAATACATGCACAAACAATATAAAATAAATACAACTCTTGATATATTACATATATTAGAAACGTCAGCTCTGGGCGTATAAAACTTAAAAATATCAAGAAACTTTTACAAATTTAGCATCGTAAATTTGTAGACACGTAGAATATTTTGCATATCACTCATAGTTTTAAATGGCAATCTTGACACCCGATTTAAATTGCCAAGAATTCCCATGGGACTTCTAAATGCCTGTTCGTGGTACTGTTAACTTATTGACTCATTTTACAATTATTTTTTAATTAGGTAATCTGTCGCCGGATATCCAAATTTCTTTGGCGAGGAATAATCGCCGTGACTAATGCACGTCTAGTAACTAATGCACGTCCGATCCCCCGTGACTGGCAGCGTCGCTGTCGATCCCTTCCCCCGCTCGCTCCAAAGACCGAAGAGCGCCGTGTCAATTGCAGCAATCATGAGATGCTTCAACTCGATTTTTTGTTGGGAAAACGCAAGATCCATAATGCTTATGTAATAAAGTTTAAACCTATGAATTAGTGGGTAGCCTATAGTCTATATTTCATTATTCTAGCTCTTCTAATAAAGGAATTGCTGGCATTGCATAATGTAGCATTTTGTGGGTCAAGCACTAATCCAATGATTTTACAAAAATGCACGTTGAAAACTAGCATTCAGCAGGTGATTTTACTTTTTAATTCGTTGAAATCTATGGATTACTTCCGAAGTAATTAATTGCTAAAATTAAACGAATGAAATTTACGGAGCAAAAACAGCGCCAATTCTTCTTAATTTGGAAAAATCGAGAAAACGCTGTACCAACATGTGTGGCCAACATGATATGGTATGGTATGGTAGAGTTGAGTCGTTTGGCATCTGTACCTTTCGATATACTTTGATCTAGAAGCTCTTTTGTATTTCCCTCATACATTACAGTTCTTCGATATTGAGCCTTTTCACGAAGTCGTTATTGTCAGCTCTGATGGATCAATGATGGCGGCTCACAAGTGATCTTGTGCGCATTAGAGCACCACATTCGCACAATAGGTGTACCGCTGTTTCGGGGGACCCCCAGCAGAATCTACGTCTGCATTGTTTGTCCGTCCAATCTTTGTGAGATGATATCTCAGTGGACAATATCCTGTAAGGAGACCTGTAATCAGTCGAAGATCTGTTTTTTGTAACTGGAGATACTGTCTGGCCTTGGAGGTGGAGAAGGTTATGGTAGCCTTGGCTTGCCTCATGCCAGGTGATGTTTCCCAGTATGCTCGTTTAGCTTTATCTTTCCAGTTTTGCACCATCTTCCTGATGTGGGTCTTTGTGATACCGCAACAGGGTTCAGGTCCGTAAAAGGGAAGTCTAGAGCATTCTCTGGCTAGGATATCAGCTTGTTCATTGCCTTCGATCCCTGAATGTCCTGGAACCCATCTTATGTTATCTTTTGCTAGTTTTTCCAGGGAAATTTTGCAGCCCCAGACAATTTTGGATTTGTGGGGTTTTGATTGCAGTGCTTTCAATGTCGCCTGACTGTCTGAGCATGTTTGCCCTTTGTAAGTTCCTATGGGAACATTCCTGGGCACATAAGTCAATTGCGTGAACTTCCGCCTGGAAGATGGTTGGAGAAAGGTCCATGGCTTTAGATAGGGAGAAATCCGGTCCACTAATGACGACCTTCCTTGGTATTTGATCCGTCTGTGAACCACAGTGATGCGGAATCGCTGATCTGTCTGAGGCTCTGAGCTACATTCGCGCGGTCCTCAATTACCACTTCTACTGCCCCATCAAAGTCCATGTCCTTTGGCATTTCCACGGCATTGCCACATATCGTGTTGGCAATGCTTAAGTGACCGTAGGCCTGGTTTGCCTTACGGTTCTCTGCCTGGATGTTAAGGCGTGGATTATTATTATTATTATCCTCGGGGCCAGGCCCCAACTTCTGCCGAACAGTTTGTTACATGACCATGTCGCGCTGGTGGCTCTAGTTATGGTCCTGTCAATTTCGGCTTTCCAGCTGAGTTTGTGATCCAGGGTGATCCCCAGGTATGTGACCTCTGTTGAAAAGTTAATGATCGTCCCTTTCATAGTGGGTGCTTTTAAATGAAGCTTCCTCCTTTTTGTGAATGGGATTATTGTGGTTTTATTTGGGTTAACGGCGGGTCCTTTATCAGAGCATTGTTAATTAATTGCAGGGCCCTTTGCATTCGATTTGACAAGACGTCATCGTGCATGCCCCTTATAATGACAACCAGGTCTAAAGTTAAACGAATGAAATTTACGGTGCAAAAACAGCGCAAATTCGTCTTAATTTGGAAAAATCGGGCAAACGCCAACATATATAGGTTTCCAATTTTTATGAGTTGTAGCATATTAATCTAGGACAGCATCAACATTTTTTCACCCCTTGATATGCGAGAAAATGGACGTCAAAAGAGGGGACATAATATATATATGGCCACGATAGTACATATGGTTACCAGGAATGGAAAATAAAACATATTTATTTGTTATAGTAAACATTTATATTTTTCTTAAATCCGTATATACATTAAAACATGTATAATAAAATAACATACAAACAATTTGCACAATGGAATAAATTTAACTATTACATCCATTTCTTTCAAGTAAATAATTATAATTAACAGCTTATAAATTCTAGAGAAATATCACAAAATATATAGATTTTATGACTAAGTATATTTTATTTTTCAAGATTGAAACGTGGTACATTTAGATAAATTTAAATTCACATAATAATCCTGAACTCTGAAATTAAAATACATATGCGCATTATTAGTCAGTGTGAGAAAAGTTTGAAATTTACTTTATAATAAATATAGTAATTGAATATTTAATGCATTCTGAAAACTACTAAAAATATAGTAACCAGAAATATAAAATTTAAATGATTTATTTTCTACTTATTATGGTAGGTAATTAGATAAGCAAATAGTATGTTTAATATGTATTATTTATATCATTTATATATAAGCAATGGACCCATTTATGACATACATGAATATAATATTTTGTACAATTATTATGTAATACATCATTTGAAATTCTATAACAAGAAAATATCAGATATGTTTAAATATTTACATGCCTCGTTAAATAGTCAACATTTTATAGGAAGCTTTATAATTTCAGAACTATACTTTAGTTGGAATTAGATGGAAGTCCGATATTTCGTAATAAGCTGTGCCTTAGCAAGCTTTAAAAGAAACCTATTTTGTTGTTGAAAACTGCTTTTTTGTTGGTATTTAATATAATTGTATATACATCCAATGTATAGGAAACTTTAGGAGATTCTTTCAGAAGCTACATTAAATTCTACATGGACATTAAGATTTAGGTGTTTGCATAAATATAAAGCCTTCTTTTTGTTTCGTCTGTTTCGGTTGTAATGCGAGAGAGTACATATTTGTGTTTTGCGTCATTAATTATTATTGTAAAGTGAGATTTATAGATTGTGAAAAAAAATTATTAGTTTAATCAGCACCAACTCTGATCCGCTTAGTAATTGAAAAAGAACTGTCATAATTTTGCTCCCAACGAAACACTATTCAGTTTTGAAGCACTCAACAACAAAAACAAAGAATAATATGTACTGAAATTCATAATCAGGTGACACATCATTGGAACCAGAAGATTAAGCTACGCCCAAAAATGTCAAAATTATATATAATTCGGAGAAATCACGGACTATAGGTGGCGCTGCGATTATTCAATATGGCGGTTCTGTGATAGATAGGTATAGGCAAAACTGGGAGAGCTGAAGATTACTCATAGATTTCAGCTGTTATTTTAGACATACGTTACAGAATATTTCTAAATATTGACGCGTGTTAAAACGAAATAGCATACTTTTCATACGTCTGCTGTATAATTTAAATGGGCAAGACAAAAAAGTACGTCTGTTCTTAGAACCATAAGAACGAATGACAGCGGTAGCAACCTAACCTCCAATTCGAGCGCGAACGTGTGATGTGAACAAGATTTTTTCGTTGGTATGTTTTCACTTTGCTTCTGTTAAACATGCTAATGATGGATATATAAATTAGATAGGACAATGATCACAATTAAATGACAGTATTTTTAATAATTAAATATTAATCTTGAACGAACTACCTAGTAGGCAACTTAATATACACAGCTAATAACCAATTCACGCGGTACGTTCATATCTTGGTTCATACGATTTTAAGCGATGAATCACCTTCAGCTCTCCCAGTTTTGCCTATACGTTATTTGTTTACTTATTAGGTTCGTTCGAGCAGTCGCCAAAACCAGTCAAAACAATTGGGGATTCTTGTACGCGTACGCAATGCACGCTTTTGCAGAGCAAAACCGCCATTTGGCATGCGCAGGAGAAAGAATAAGTGCTTTATGCACTTATTTTGGGGCTGCTCGAACAAACCTATTGTTTGTTACGAAAACACTATATTCGATGGGTTTACTTGATTGTTATATCTGTATAACAAAGTTAAGGGTGGTGATCGACGTTGTTTATGGTTATTATTACCACCATAGTTGTAAAAAACAAACACAACATAACCTCATTTTTTCTATCACAGACGTTCAGAAGTTCAGTTTTCTCCACTGCTGGGCGGCACCGTCGCTGGTTTTGCCGAATACCAAAAGTAAAACACAAGTTTCTTTATACTTCTTTGAACTTTTAGTACGCTATGGATTCCTCTATAAAGTGTCAATACTAATATTACAATAATATTTTGGTTACAAACGTTTAATTCCATTGTTTTAGTTGTTTCTGGTCATCTTCAAAACTAAAACCGTTAGTATAAACTACTTTTCAGAATACTCAGCACACACATTCGCACGTTTGCTCAAATTATGCTCTTTCTCACTCTCTTCAAATAACGCAGACCCCATGCAATTCTGTATAATTTTGGCGAAATACCGGCATCTGCATTTGTATGCCAATCAATTAATTAAAAAAAGGATAATAAAGAAAAAAAATGTTTAAAATTTATTAACAAGAACTGGAAGCATCAATATTTATTTTTTTAAACAATCTAATAATATAGTTTGATTTAGGATTTAGGAAGAGAGTCCATGACAAATGGGTGTTTTGTATGGGCACAATATTGTTTTTTAATATTCTTGAGTGTAATATTCTTTTCTGATGACAATCAGGGGCGGCGGGTGGTGCTGTAGTAGAAAGATTTTTTCTAAATTGAAAATTACCTACATGGGCCAGAGAAAAATGGAGTAGTTAGGCAATTATTTCATTTGCAATGTGATTGCACAGTCAATTATGATTAATAAACACCAGAACAATTTGCAAAAATGAAAGCTGAGGGAGTTCCTTTCAAATAAAGATACAGTCTATAAAAATGTCCCCCTAATCGTGTAAAGTTTCTATTTTAACGAAATATAATTCCAGTTTTTATGTAAAATTTGGACATTTTTGGACACTAAATTAATTTGCATGTTGAGTAGTAACTAGAGTAGGGTAGGGTGGGGCATTGGATGTGGGGCACATTTGGACAATCAAAATGTTCCTGTCTATTTGCTTTGTTAAGCTAGTTAGTTGCATAATAGTGATGCTTTATATTCATTGTTGTGGTGATTTTAGAAGTGCTTGAGAAATATACTAATAAAAATTAGGCAAAAATAAACAAAGAAGCTATTTGTTTTGAACAATGCTATTGCTTAATATTTAAATGTTTTGTATCTTACGTAGAAAGACTAGAAAGTATGGTGCCTGGTTTAACATAACCCGATCAGCAAGCTTCTGTTACCATTAGTAAATTTTATATTAACGGATTTATTTATTTTTCACACGTGAGGATGCATTTGTCAACTGATAGTTGGTGCAGATTTGGACTATGTAGTTAAATAGCCGACTTTTTAAAGAATCTGGTCCAACGGTGGACCAACTCGTATGACGTCAAATTGTCCTCACGGGAACATATCTCTAGGGGCATTACTTTCGTGACGTCAATTTGAGGTATCCGACTTAGTACGTCGGACTAGAAACTTTAAAAAATCAGCCCGTGGATGCCGGGGGCGATTTTCACAGTGCATTGGAACAGGTTGCGATCTATTGTCACAGTTTTTCTGAACTGGTGATATTTGTCACTGTTCTTTGGAACAAGTTATGGTTTTTTTGTCACAGTTCCTCCAAACAAGTTGTGATGGGCTGAAAGAGGGGATTGGGGGGAGGGGAGCGGCTACGTTAACCCTCATGGCTAGGGATCCTGAACAGACAGACAGATTACGGTGCCGCTTCATTTAAGAGTATACTGATTTTATATTTGTTTACTGTTGTTCTGAATAGGTATCATCTGTACAAGATCTAACTTTTATAATAAATTTCTACAAAACGTATCTAATGAGCATATTTTTCAATTGTCTAAATGTCCCCTACCCCTGTCCAAATGTATCCCATGGTGGGCCACAATTGGACAAATGCACACTTGTAGAAATATCAATATTTCCTAAACTCAATCTCGATCAATCCAACCATCAGTCTTTAATATCTAAAAAAGTGGAAGTCGCTACTGAAGAACAGCGTCCAAATCTGCCCTACCCTCTCCTAAGCATACATACTTGTGCCAATGACATTACATATAACAACAATATGAATTATAGCGTTTTGTTTTGGTAAAACGGGGGCGCACCAGTGCACAATTTCGTGTTCTGTTGGTTGCATGCACAGAGGTTTCGTGTTCAGTTGGAAACCCGGTGCACACTGACATGACATTACGAAGCCCAGTTTAATTAGTGCAAATTTGAGTGTCCTCGCTTTTTATGTTTTTATGCTCGCGTGCATACCTAGTCTCTAGATTTTAATTAGGCGGAATATATGAATAAAATATAACGTTTATTAATACAGCGATTATTATCTTATATTATTATATTATTATCTTGTATTTAAGTTTCTGCAAGAGTTAAGGGCTGATTAATTTGTTCCAATTAAATTTAAAAATATATTACAAATAAAAAGGTTACATTCATAAGGCCATAGCACCATATGAGGTAGAAAGAGATGGCTATCCCATATCACTGCGGGTTGAATACCAAATGCATTTGCGTCACTAAGACTGCTTACACACGTAGACGCTGTATGCGAAATTCAGCATCCGTGGAATTCGGATGATATGCGGCGCAAATACTGTTGAATACTGTATGCAAGGCGGCCATATTTGATGAGAGCTGTCTTGTATCATTTGCGACTACAGTGACGTGCGCGATAGATATGGATGTGGAGGAATGCATATTGTTTTGGAGGCTTGCAAAGAAGAAACAACAAAAAAACAAAAAGAGATGAATGAGAAGTAAGATAAATGAATGTCAATGAAGAGATTTGATCAGCTGTACATTTTAGAGAGCAAATTGCGTAAGGAGGACACTGTAAGCCACGAACACATTATTAACACGTGACGTGTTAACTCGTGTTTACACGTGAGATCATATTCACACGTGACGTGTTAACTCGTATTAACACGTCACGTCAGAACAAAATTACGGCCACCTTATTCACACCTGTCATGTTAACTCGTGTTAACACGTGACGTTACAACAAAATTAGGGCTACCATATTCACACCTGACGTGTTAGCTCGAGTTAACACGAGATAACTCGTCAGGTGTGAATATGATGTGACGTGTTAACACGCTTGGGGATACTTTTTACCAAACTGAAATGAACCCATTGCCTACCCATACCCCATCTCCACACGCCTATGCTATGATTGAAAACTTTGCGCGGCAGTATGCGCGTCTGAACGGCTCCATATACTGCAATGTAAAATCGGTATCCCGTTACGGATTCCGCAGCCGGCGGCTGAAAAGATGAAATTTAAAAATTCAGTATCGGTACGCTGTATCCGTAGAGCGTCGCTGTATGAAAGGCTCCATTTGATCACATGTAACGGGTGACCTAAAATGATTGAGGACAGTTTGAATTTCCCGCCACAGTTTTGGACGTATTTAGTGTTACTAAGATGGTATGCGTGCAGGATACGGATTATGTCAGATACCATAGTCGACTCGTCAGTAAGGGTTAAGTTCCACTGCAACCATATTTTATCTGTTCGAGATTTAATTCATTATAAATACTATATTTATTTTATTTTATTTAAGATATGAGAGATGATGATGACATGAGGATTTTATTATTTGTTATATTATTTAGATAATATATTTGAAAATTTCCTTTTAGATTTTAAAATATGCTCTCTTGCTATTCATATATTCATGTATAATGTCTTTACCAAGACTAACTAAATTTCCATTTCGCGTCCTTTCCAGTTATACGTAGTATTTACAGTTCACTGTTGCCAGAAGTAGTGTTCGTTGCCATGGTAATATGTTGTTGTGACGTTTAGCCTTTTTGACAATTAAAGCGTTGGTATGGTTGCCAACTTATTAATCTAAGACACCTAGAAAAGTCAAAAACTTACGCGGAACGTTCTCGCAGTAACGTCTTGCGCGGAAATGAACGAATTTGAGACACGAAGTAAGTAGAGCGGTGTAAGAGGATCGTGCCTTGTAGTATTTCGATTCTAATTCCCAATTATCAAATTTCAGATCTCTATTGTTTTTTATTTCTGTAGTAACAATCAACAGAGATATTACAGTATAGATAAGAAAGTATTGTAATAGTGCCAAATAATCGTTGGAGCGGCAACTAAACTTTTTCCGAAGGGCGCTAAATATTTTTTCGCATACACAAGAAAAATATCACGCCGGGCTTGATTACAATGATGTGTACCATTTGATTTGGCTTTTTTAAATTTTATTCTCTTTATTTTCTAAAGACTGCAACTGGTTGGAACTGTGTAGAACTGTATCAGTGTTTGTTATTTTTTACTTATATTTATATTTAAAAGACATACGTTATTTTTGTTGAATAAAATGCGGAAAACATCATCAAAATCGGTAAAAGATTACAAAAGTTATCAAACATTAAACATTTTTTACACACATTTAGAAATTGGGATGAATCAACAAATAAATATTGAGAATTGATATAGATATAAAGCTGCGTACAAGAGAACCAGGTCAATTTCCATAATTACTCCACATGGTTGACCAGCAAAACATCATTTTAGTTCTACCGGTATAACAACTTTAAGAGTTATTTTTCCAAAATTTCAAAGGCATGTTGCAATCACAATGAATTTTAAAATCATCAACATCGATAAACGATTGCAAAAGATATTGAACAGCAAAGCTAAAATTGAAAACGTTTTGTTTGCAACTGTACAGCTTTTACGAAGACGAACATTCAGAAATATGGGGGTTAATCAAAAAATCAAATGTTAAGGAGTTCTCCCGGTGTAATATGCTTTAAGCAACTCTTTTTTCAAATATCCAAAATAATTTTTATTTGATGAATTTACTAACAATGTGCTGAAATAATCATTGATATCGACAAAAGATCACAAAAATGAATTCAGTAATAAATGTAGCAATTAGCGGAATGATCTCAACACCATGCTCAGACTACCAAAGACAAATTGTTCCAGCTTCTTAAGGCAGTATTCGTATTTTGCAATCCTTATAACCTAATAACTAATTATAAATTAATGACGCAAAACACAACGATTATATTACGTATCTACATTTCAATCGACTTTACTTTTTAATTACCCTGCTGCTCAACACAGGAGACTGAGTAAGAGAATTAGTATGAGTGCCGGAACACTCTATAGCCTTGCTGATTTTACTCAGGGAATGATTTCTTGGAAAGGGTTTCGGAGACTGAGCAGCCTCGTTCAGTTTTTGGTTCGAGTTTAACTTTATGCCATTCGTGGTGGACATCGGCTTGGTCGGTGACGTTTTTGGTGTCTCGTCGGCAAAGACGTTCACTTGGGCGAAAGTATTTTGTAAGGTCGCCTCGCAGGCAACAGTTGCTGCAGATTCGTCCCTGGGCATAGGCACGTTAAGCTTTTGCTCAGGATCGACTATTCTAAAAGCTTCGAGGAATTCATTCAGATCGACCATTCCGTCGTTGTTTAGGTCCATCATCCTGCAGATTTCCTTTAATTCGTCCTTTGTAATAGGCGTGGGGATGTGCTCCTTGATGAGGTCGTACGCGTCCAACATCTCTTCTAGGGTTATGTAACCTGAAACATAAGAAATACATTTGAAGATTTTTTGAAGTGCAAGTAGTGATTACACAAGTTTCGAATCACGAGTACTGCGAACTGTTGCAAGTATTTGGGATTCCTGGGGAATCAAATAAAAATCAAAAATCAGTCACTGGGTTTCAGCTTGAACTTTAACCCGCAACATATTGCTGTGTTCCGCTGTGCTCAGGTGTACACGTTCGCTTTGGTCTCTATAAATTCTTTTTAAAATATTATCTGTGTCGACGACGTCTTGCATCAAAGAATATAACTTTTGAATCTCCTCCATGATAATTTAGTATTGAAAATGGCATAAACTGCCAAAACATGCTAATGTATTTGCAAGTATGGAACACTACACATTTAATACTGAATTGGCTTATCTCCAAAATAATAAAATTTACAGTAGAGGAAAAGCAGGTTAGATTTGTATATGTGTCGGTTTTGACAACTTTTCATTCTTTTGACTCATTCTGAACAAGTATTCGCTTTTCAATTATCGGTTTAAGAAGTTTGGAGTGTAGTAGGTACATTGAATTACAGTCTCACATTGCATCAAAAGTAGCAAAGTGGTTTCAAATTTTGAAGAGCTACATATAACAAGGTTTCCTTCAATCATATAAGATTTTAGTAACTCATTATGAAATATGTGGTTATTTTAAGATATATAAGACTCATATCATATTGGATCTGCTACAACTCCCCCACTTTATTGCTAGTGACGACGTATTTTCGGGACGCCCAGTTCCTGTTTTAATTCCTAGCAGCTGACGTGTACTATTAGAGTGTCTGCACGTCCCTTGTTTAGTTTGAATAGCTGTATCTCACTCTGAACTTGGCTTGCAGGGAAAACATTGTATAAACCACCTTAACTGGTCAGTTAGGTAGTTTCTGTGCTATATGATCACAACAAATTTGGGTCTCATCCGTTTTTTTTAATTGACACACAATAAACAACTTCTACTGTGTTGCTTCTGGTAAAATTATTGAAAACGTTTTGGTATAGTTTATATATTAACATCTTTTACATAGAAAAAAGCTTTTATACAGAAAACTGGTAGCGGCGATTTTACATTTTTCAATTAAATAAATTGGGTGGTCAACCATTTGAGATTTTATATACAGGTTTTTTCTTTTCGGCAATCTCATTACATTACATCGCTTACTTCATGTATTCTTAAATCCTTTCATCACTATTATTGTTAGACAACTATTGTATCTTGAACTAATTGAAACATGATAATTTGTGGATTGTTATAACGAGCAATTTGAGTGTAGTTGCTCGTGGACATAATAGGGAATAATTTCCGTCATGAACGTTAGTTAATTCAAATGAAGAAATAATGGCATTAATAACTAATCAAGTAAATGAAATAATTACTGCCATTTACATTTTTCATTATCGTCGTTAATTATTCCGACCCAATTAAATGCTTAATTTAATACGTTTCGTGTTGACTTGCTACTCGTAATGCGATCTGGGAGTTAAAATAATTATTAATTATATTTATTTCGTAATGAAAACCAACTTTGTTGATAATGGAACATATTATTTACCCACTGTGAATTCCACTTTGGCGCAGAATAAAAAATGTGCGCCTAACATATTGTTAAAACTTTATATTAAATAACCTTTGTAATCTTTGACCGATTGGCAATTAAATAAAATAATATTGCACCTGTATATCGGGAGCATCGTGATGTTTTGTAAAATATGTTCAAGTACCCCTGTGGAGAAATGAAGCAACTGATATCTTCTCAAGTAGTGTGTTACAAGCCGCATCAATTCGCAACTTTTTGGTTTTTGATTCGTCCTAATATATGAGTCTTTCTAAAAGATAAAGGTCTACAAGTAAAAAGCAATTTTCATTTTCATGTTCAATAACTTTGATACTCTTTAACCGATACTGATTATGTTTTTCAGCATACAATAAAATTTATAGTCAGCACACAATAAAATGTATCATGCGCTTTCCAAAGGAAAGATACTTACAGCTTATTATACCGAGAGAACCAGAATGATGATCTGGTGATCTGTTGATCTAAGATTAAAACATCCAGTGGAAAATTAATATATACAGGCTGTCCCACTTTATTCTCGACAATGTTTTTTTTTAAGTAAATGTTATGTAAAATAGTTACAGCCGTTTTAAATATTAAGAAACCAAAAACAAAATAAATAAAACATCAAACGAAGTCCACAGTACCTGAACAACAATAAAAAGTAATTTAAGTAAAATAATAAACAAATGAAGAAACAAATAAACTAACATTAAACAATTTAACATTTCTTTTTCGAAAGGTCATTCTGAGCACGGTAAACCTAGACGCGGTATGCTGGACAGGAGGATTCTTAAGCGCGTTCTCTTAGCGCATGACGTCACGTGAGTACGCATTCAAATGGAGGCGTTAATGTATAAAAAGAGTTCAAGTGGTGGGGGCCAGTAATCTGCGCTCCAACATACCGTGTCTAGGTTTACCGTGATTCTGAGTAAAAAGTTTGAGACATAGTTAAGATTATAGTTAATGGATTAAAAATAGGCTATTGTTCTAGAGAGACAATTCCAAATTGTGATAATATAAATGATCATATGTGTAATAAGATAACTTGAATGTGAAGTCATTCATAATCAATAATTTTGCTTTGCTATAAAGCAAAATTCCAATGAAAAGATGCCTATCAGCTGCTTTTTTGCATATTTGGTTTCTGTATGTGAGCCCACAAATCACAACACTTTCATGATAGCCCACCTTAAACAATAGTGTTTAGGATTTACTCTAGTAGCAATTTGAAGGGCGTCTTGGGGATAGGACTCCGCACACGGTGGGGAGTCAAATGGAATAGGGGACTGTAGCGCAGAGCGGTGGGTCCGATACTGCTTGTACTAATATAATACAACAGAAGTTAGGGATTATTATAGAAATAAAGCTGATAAATGATATTCACGCTGTTACCACAGAGCATATATATTAAAAAACTACGATTATTGTACTTAACAAAAAAATACACAGTGTTCCATTTAAAAATCTCAAGAAAAGGCATTTGAAATTGTTATACAACAAATACTTGATCAGCCTGGATTGTATGTAATCTTTTTTCTCATAATCTACGTACTGATTTTTGTGATTGTCTGACAACGTTGTGAGATAATATCTGAAAAATGTAGATTTTCTGTAGTATTTAAGATTGGCCTGCAATTGCAATTCTCAGTTGGAACAGTTGAAAAGAAAACATTCTTAGCACTCATAATATATGATATGACGGGCCTACAATAAAAAAACGTTATATTTTTTCCGCTGCGCCTACATGCAACATCCAGTATAAATAAAAATAGTTTTGTGTTGTAGAAAATAATGGGCCAAACAACTTTTGTATCAAATATTTTAACTCAACCTGTATATATACTATAGAACTATCGTCTAAATCCATCAATAATTATTACAAAAGTTATTAAACATCAAAGTTTAGCCAAATATTAGGTATCCGGTTTCTTGTGCCCAGGAGTGTAGTCATTTATTGCCTAAAGGAAAAGTTCAGTTACAGTCATGAGTTATTTAACTCGGCATATTATTGAATACCCCATCCGCGCCCTGTGGTGGCTTTTTATAGTCTTTATTTTTTTGTGTCCTTTTTTTCTGCTTCTCTACTGTTTTCTTATGTATTTTGTCTTTGTCTATATAATCCGAACACCAGATATACCAAAATTATCAATAATTGGGATGTTCCCACAAATGTAAATTTGAATACCAAATAATGCATATATTTCAACAAAAAGCAGCAAAAATTACTGTGCACAGATAAGACGTGATGGGGACACCAATTTTGTCACAAGAGATGCGAGATATCGTTTCAATATTGCTTTCATAGATTCCAAACCAATCTGCGTAACGCAAATCTAAGACGTGATGGAGATGTTCCCGGTTCGTCATCTACAAACAAAAACCGCTATGAAATGTCCATATGACACTTTGCGACAAAAGAAAAACTGGAATTAGTGTAATTATTCATTGAAACTCTCGTATTTTTCGCTGAACGTTGCTGAATTGCTGTTACTATTGGTGTTAAATACCACAGAAATAGTGCGTCATCTCGGAAGCCATTGGAAAACCTCATATTTTAATAATTATTTTTTGAAAACGTTGTAAATTTAAAATACTGGTACCTTTACACCTAAAAAATTGACGTTACTTTTTTTATAAATATTCACGTTTGTTAGATTATTAAATTGTGTATGGTAACAATCATAACATGTATTTACAAAATGTTCCGAAATCGACTATCAAAGTATTTAACCCCCATTAATGATCTTCAATTTGACGCATGACAGAAAATTATAGAACAACATTTAGAAATGTGATATATAACATTTTGCTAAAGCAGAACAAAGTAATGTTCAGTTGAAGCCACACAACATAAGTACAATATCGTTATTTGTGGATTCTTCACCTCAGAGCAAAACATTTTGCATTCATGAATAGGACTACTGCATCTAATTACATATAATTTAGTATGTATATGGTGGAAAGCTATACGTAATTTAAAAAAAAAAGTTATAAACATGTTATCACAGCCAACCAAAATATCAACTCCCTCCACTTGGTGTTATACATAATATCGTAATGTGGAGACTTTTCAGCTTTTAATGTAAGCATTTAAAGTATAATCCCAATCAATTGCCAACAATTTGGCCTAAGAGAAAAGGATTTAAACAGTTTTTGTAAAAGTTATCAATATTTTTCTGTTGTAAAGATATGTAATTTGTACCGCATTACTCAAATAAGTAGTAGACAACATTACTGTGATTTATGGGTTGTATGCCACAAAGAAAATTTCTCAGCGTAAATGAGTAAATACAACGATTAATTACCTACCAATTTGTCATATGAAGCAAAGATATGTAACAATTTTTTTTCCATTTCCTATACATTTAATTTTTGTAAAAGTTATAGCAATTTTTCTGTGGCGTTTTTCGTAGTATATCTGAAAGCTTGCATAGAAAGTATATGCAAATTATTGTGATTTAAAGTTTGTTTGCTACAGAACGGGAAATAGTGACTAACTAATTCAGATAGGTAGTCTACATTTTGACGTATGGAATATCGTCGTTCAGTAATTTTTAAAACGTTATAAACAATTTTGAGGAATCAACTTTGTGTTTCTTTGGCCGTCGATACTTAATATTGCTAGTATTGTAAGTTTAGAACAAAAAATCAAAATTTCTAAAAATTTGAAAGAATTAAATGTGTTTCAGAACTGGCTAGTTGATACGGTGATTTAGGGATGTTTGAACCCTATGATATATTCAAGGAATATTAGTCTGCAAGTGTGAATTTCTGACAGGAAAGCCCTAAAAGAATCTATTTTTTTGAGAATTGATGACGTTTCCATATCGGCACATATCTGTGCAAGTCAAGCAAAAAAAAATCACAAACAGTTGAAAATTGGCAGAAATTCTTTCATCTTGTGATAGGTTATGGTATATGTTTTTATTTGTTACTACGTTTGTTTCGTTTCTTTGACACTATACAGTGTGTCCCACTTAAGAAATTAAGAAATTTTGGATTTAGGGTTATTGGGCAATTCTGAACAACTATTAATAGAACATTTTTTCGATAAAAGAATCTCTAAAGTGATTTCTTGTTTCTTGCCACTTACTTTGCGATCACAAGGTGCTTTGCATTTAAAGAAGACAACTGTTTTTTTGCAGTAAATGTAGGAATATGTGTGTATTTGAAAGAAAAAATTACTAAAATTGGACTAAAAATAAAAAGTTATGACTCTTAAGTGAGACACACTGTTATGTACTACAACATTATAAACATAAAATAAAAAAAATAGATGTTTGGATTATCCGTGTTTTCGATTATCCGGCAAACGCTCGGTTACGGCTGATCCGGATAATCGAGGTTCTACTATACTTGAAAAATTAGCAGTTTTTAAAATAGCAGTTTTGCCCTGAGAGTTAGATATATAAAAAAATGGTATAACTATTTTTTATTCGGTATGATTTAGAAATAGTTCCAAACTAAACCAGTTTCATTTTAAAATACCTATCCAATAATATGGCTTCTTAAAATACCTCTGCAATGATACACGATTTTCATTCGGAACCTGAATATATTTGTTATAACTATTTCCGGTGTATCACGGAAACCAAACTGCTATTTTTAAATTCCTCCAGTGTGTGCTTATAGCTCAAGGCTTATGTCTAGCTGTTTGTTTCCATCTACCATCTGTCCAAATAAACCCAACAACAAAAATTAGACAATGTAAGTCTGGAGATTTAAAAAGTTAGAGAGACAAATAAAGATATAAAGGAAACGGCTGTGTCGGTCGTTCAAGGCTGAAATAAAATAGCCAAACTACCGAAGTACCTAGCTTTTGTTTCAAAGAATGAAACCTTTTAGTTGCTTCTTTTACTATGTCTTTCCGTTACGAAAATTTCAGCTGCTCTGAGTAAGTACGTAAAACTGCAACGATTCAAGTAATTTACGAGTGCGCAGTTACAACTTTTTTGTGATTTTGTTGTTATTTACTTCCACCCGGGACAAAAATGACTGTTTTTAGGAATATGTTTAATGGAAATAATTGTTAAATATAAGACAAAATATCAATTACATATTATTGGCAGTGCAAGCACAATCAAAACATATTTCACTTTCTAAAAATCTGAAAAACAAGGATACTGTCTAGGTTATTAGGGCTTCCAATCCCGGACAATATACTGATCCCGCGATTTCGGGATGAAAGATTTTGTAATCCCGGGATCCCGGGATTTATCAAGGGTTTCACAAAAAAGAAAAAAAAATCACGAAATACTTGGTTTGACGGTTTAAAAGGTAAAACTTTTCAAAGTGTACGTATTGACATCAATACGTAAACAAAATTTAAACTCCATTAGGTAATAACTTGCTCTTGCAACTTAAATTTGTTAAAAAAAATTACAGTTTTGTAAAATGTTTCAAGATTGTCACGGAAAAAGACATTGTTTCATCGAGTCAAATTTTCAATGTTTCATATTGATGCCAATAAAACATTTTGACGAATATTAGTTTTCCTCTTTAAGATGTATGTTTATTATGCAAGTAGACTAACTGTTTGCATTTTAAAGAAAACGATTATTGTTTCGAAAAAGAGATAGTTTAAGACCCACTTCTAACCGCGTTTTCAAGTGTTCATTAATGTTCATTATTTTTCATTATTGTTCATTATTGTTCAAAATTGAAGAAATATTCAATGCTACTTCTTAGAATATAAAATATTCCATTCCTTGTCATGCAAAAAATTAATATTACTTATACGTCGTTCGGTTTTCGTAAATACAGTTCAAGCCCAACCCACATTATAAAAATTGATTTTTTATATGTAAGGTTTTTAACAAAACTCGTGAAACTTGCAAAAAAGTGAAAAAAGCGGTCATTGTGGGACTAAGAAATGTCAAAAATGATCATATTACCGCTGTCACAGCCAGGGCCGCGTTAAGGCATGATAGCGCCCTAGGCATTTTTCTTTTTGCCGCCCCCTTATATTAATAAAAATTGATATTTTCAGAATAGTATAACTTTATTAGAAAAAATCTGATGTGGCCAGGCACATGACTTTATCATACAATATATAAAATTAATAGTTTAGCTGCATGAGAATCTATTGCATTGAGATAAATCGTAGGTATTGTCAAAGCATCAGCATTTGACACTACCAACACTACGTCATTACAATAATAGTTATTTATGTCACAAGTGCCGAAAGTACGGAATAGCGCGACGAGTGGTGATGCGGCGTGTCACCGAAGGCGGAGGTCGCCGTCGCATGTGAGCGAGTTGCGCTATCTAGTTTTGGGCAGGAGTGATATCAACGTTTATTGTGTTGCTTTTTGAGAAATAAGTATTTAAAAAAATAAATAAAAAAGGTTATATTTCTGTATAGGAAATGTTAAGTTGGTACCACTGACGAAACGTCAAGTTTAAAGGTACGTTCTGATTGGTCGTAATGGTAGGTAATGGCGGTGGTAGAATACAAAATTATAGCATTTCTTACATTCGTGATAGTGACACATATTAGTTTGCATGTACATAAACAGGAGTCACTAGCAATTTTCTATTAGAAATACGATAATGGCGTCTGCTACCACTGCCATTAGCACTAATGAAAACGCACCTTAAAAAGCTAATTCAAATGCTGACAGATTTATCGCCATACTTCATCGCTATACTTTATTTACAATTTTCTCAATTTATCGTTTTTAGAATTAGATATAAAGACAGGTTGATATTTCTTATCAACAAACAATGAAATTGGTGATCTTATTTTATTTGAAATTTGTATTTTGTTATTTGCTGCACTAGAGCGGCAACGTTCCATAGCGGTTCTCCAACCTCTGATATGCCTCTGATAAAATCAGCTGTTTTCGAGTATGACAGCACAAAACAATATTTGTCAAAATCCTGGCTACTATGTAGTTTCATATCAATGCAGATGCGACCGATCTCGATCAAATAGAATTTGCTCTTGCAGCTAAACTTTGAATTTTACCAAAAAATGTCATACGCATAAATTATTCAAAATTTCCTCTACTTTAATTTATTATTTAGCTATTTTGACAAAATTACAGAAATGGCGGTTCATTTGCAAAATCCTTGAAAAATGCTTAGAATAAACTACCAGTTCCTTTGGACCCTTGTGAACCAAAAGCTTTGCAGCTCTAAGTTAGGTCATGAAACTTCTAAATATGAACTTTCGTCCCGATACCTTCAGTAGTTTCTCCGGAATCGTCGCCACAAAAATCGTTTACACACACACGCACACACACACACACACACACACACACACACACAGACATTTTTTTGTACCTTGGTCAAAAATGTTCAGGGGACCCAAAAAGACCTATTTCCGCTAAAATCTCAACTTTTTTTTTCGGCACGATTACAATACTTCATCATACTGCGTATGATAAAGTAAAAAAAAACTTCAACTCTGGGTGACAAAAACAGAAAATATAAGAAAAATTTATAAATTTTGTTTTTAAAGAAAACTTGCCGCCCTAAAAAAGGCTGCCGCCCTAGGCAGCTGCCTCACTCGCCTAATGGATAAATCGGCCCTGGTCACAGCTCATAACAAACTCGATATGCTTCGTACCGAAATATTTCGTTGTTTAGTCTAAGGTAAAACCTAAACTGGATGAAACTTATTTTATTACCTATTTACTAATTTTATATTCTGTATGTGTCACCGAATACAGGTAAAGAAACCCGCCACAATTTATTTATTATTATGTTTATTTTTCTTTCTGTTTTGTATACAGCCTGTATTTTTGTGGAGGGTAGTATAGTAACTAAAAAGACTTACGCAAGTTGAAAAGGTTCCTGTTTGCGTCCATATTGAATTATATCTACTTCTTGCAAAATCTGTTCTTCCTATTATAGCAACAAGTTAGTGTAAACAACTTACATATTATGCTTAATACTTAATTTAATCAGAAAAGATGCTGTTATAGATTGAAGTTCATACTTCAAAAATGGCTGCTCAATTGATTTATAGTAGATCAGCCAAACAACAAAACAATAAGAAAATAATATAGATTTAACTTTTTGGGATCCCGGGATTTAGATTTATAATCCCGGGATCCCGAAAAAGCTCATAATTTGTCGGGATTGGAAGCCCTACTAGGTATACACCGGTGGTTCCTTTTAATCTCAACATGTGATTATTTCAAAAAGTACGTATCCTACGAAACAAACCAATGGAAAAAAAGGACGTGTTTACTAATTTTGTTGTAGACGGCGCTGGTGTCAAAAAAAACGAGATTCACATTTTATTTTAATAGAATAACCTCTATTTCCGTATATGTATATTTGAAATTATTTCAAGATTTTACTGAAACGGGTACTAGTTAGTCCCTAATCTTTACATTTTTTGTGTTATTGAGTATAGATACCTATTATTATATTTGTCGAGAGTAAATGGCGCCTATGGCAAACATCGATTTGCGCCCCTCTCCGACGGTAGATTGCTTACGTTTTATTTCTAAAAAAGTACTTTAGAATTGGGTAAAAAAGCACACAAATTATATCTTTTAAAACTTTATTACAAATGTCTTTTATGCTAATTGTTTAATTATGCATATTATCAAAGTCAATTTCTTCGGTCATTTTCGTTCTATGCAAGATCACATAATCGACTTTGGCCCATCGAGGCTCTCAAATATGAGTAAGTATCAATTTTAATTTATAAATGATCTGTCGCAACTGGCAATAGAAACCGCGTTTGTCAGCAATATGACGGTTTGCACGGCTTGTTCTAAAATGGGTTCTAAAATCCAACATTTCTTCATATAATTCTTGCCATCCACATGACGACTGTAGGTTTCCGGGCCGCTGGCAGACCTCACGAGGCGGTTCCATAGAACTGTCTTGTTTCAAGTCCAACCGATTCCAGGTTTCTGGTTGACCTAGTCAGTAAAGGCGACCAAGGCAGTAATAGACGTGAGGGAGGGATACCAGGCATCTGGTGCTCGACCGGTGACTCATCTCGGGGCCTTCGGAAGTTGGGCAATATGAGTACTTAACGATCTGATATCTAGTATATCCGAATAGGGATTAAGGCAATTGCGGATAGACGCTATAGACCACATGACGTTTATACCCTTCTTGATGTGGAGCTACCCTACCCCACATTTGTGGGCAATGAGACGCCGCTGAGGGAGATGACATGTGGTAGAGTTCTCGGCTTAAGCGTGCTCGACGGTGCACCCATCCTCCGATGAAAGGGTAACCTTTCTAACCTCGATGGGTACGGATAACGCGTGAGCGTTCCGGGCGGCGACTCGTCAAACGTGGATTCCGGAAGGTTTCCGACACGAGTACTTGGCGTTGCCAAGGCTGTGGGATGCACTAACTCTTCGGTGTAGACCCCTAGAACCACCGGGGGCTACCCTATACCATGGTTCCTATGCCGTGGGTGAATGGCCGCCTCTCTACGGTGTGTACAGATGTTGAGTAGAGGTTCGCGCAAGTGGCCTCGCCGGCGACTCGTCCAACGGTGTCGGGGCAGCCCGACTAACACGAGTACCGAGGGGAAGGAGTGCCCCCATGGCTGGTCTGTATTGTGCGAGGTCTTAATTGTGTCTTGGGAGCCTGCGTGTGATGGTACCATAGGTGCAGACAAACAACTTAGTTAGTGGATTTATAACTGCCAGCCATGGCCTCTTTCATCTGGAGTACGGACTCTCGGGGGCAGCTACATGTTTCCTAGGTGGTGTATACTGGATGCTGTATGGCGAAAGCTGGGTCAGCGAGCCGACCCCTTTGGGGCGGTGGTCCTTATTCATGTAGGTTTCTCAAAATTTTACACAATGAGCATTAAAGTAGCTCTATTCGGTTTTAAAACAACCCTTCCACCCTTCTGTGTCCTCACAAAGGCAGGTTTTGTATCGCAAGGTTTTTGATGCAGTCTTTTCAAGATAACACACCACTTCTGACTTTCTCTATAAATTTTTACTTTATCATACGCAGTATGTAAAGTATTGTAATCGTGCCGAAAAAAAAAATTGAGATTTTAGCGGAAATAGGTCTTTATGGGTCCCCTGAACATTTTTGACCAAGGTACAAAAAAATGTCTGTGTGTGTGTGTGTATGTGTGTGTGTGTGTGTGTGTGTGTGTGTGTGTGTGTGTGTGTGTGTGTGTGTGTGTGTGTGTGTGTGTGTGTGTGTGTGTGTGTGTGTGTGTGTGTGTGTGTGTACCCAATTTTTGTTAATTCATTTCCGGAGAAACTACTAAAGGTATCGGCACGGAACTTCATATTTAGAAGTTTCATGACCAAACTTAGAGTTGAAAAGCTTTTGGTTCAAAAGGGTCCAAAGGAATTGGGTGTTTACTCTAAGCTTTTTTCAAGGATTTTGTAAATGAGACGCCATTTCTGTAATTTCATCAAAAAACTTAAATTATAAATTACACTACAGGAAATTTTGTATAATTTATGTCTATGAAATTTTTTGTTAAAACTCTTAGTTTAGCTGTATGAGCAAATTCCATTTGATCGAGATCGTGTCTGCATTAAAACCAAGATAGCTGAGATTTGACAGACATTTTTATGGTATTGACAGTAGTCAGAACGTCAGGTATGCGTCAGCTGTTGCGAAACGCGTAGGAGAAGCACGTGTACAACTATAGCTAGGTGATACAATATTAAACACCATTGAACCAACATCGGTGGTAATAAAGTCATGGTGTATTTCGAGTGCGGATAGCAATATTGTTTTTTTTTAAGAATAATCACAATTAAGGCATTCGAATTAGGACTAAAGGGCGGATTCTGTCACAACATCAAGATAATCCATTTCCCTCGTCTTTCTGGAAACGTCCGGACTTAAGACGCGAACCGCGCACGCGACTGAATAGACCCGTTATAACCTGTGGAAGCTTCTACGTGGAGATTTGAATTTGTACAGGTAACACAATATTTTGAGAACTGGTATTTTCACCTTCCTGCAAAGTCCTCAATAGTTATGTGACAGATCTGTCAGATGTGTTGCGCTATTTTAGCCCGTTAATTGAGCAGATCTGCCAGCGACGGTGAGCTGAGCGTGAACAGAAGTACCACGAGACGCAACCCACCCACCCCCTGAGGCACAACAAATCTGACAGTTACATAACTGTTGATGACATTGTAGGAACCGTGTGACGTTAGTATGATTTTCCAAAACTTTGAAATAAATACCATCGTTTGTCCCTAGTCTGTCTTCCATTGCCGTTTAATAGTTGCGTTTATTTTTTACTTAATGTTTTGCGATCATGAGTGCTAACTAAACACGGGCCCTTTGCAGGTATGTGAAAATACAAACCCTAAATGTGATATACAATAAATAAAATTTACATATTTTTAGTGTCATTGATAACTTGAAATTGGATGTATTATTCTTAAAAATCGTGCAGTGAGTGTTTGAAACGAGGACGCAGACCAATTGTGGGCCTTGTCTATTTGCGCAAACTGCTCCAGTGACCTGAACTGAATATATACAGGTAAAATATTAGCAAATTAACATAAAGAAATAAAGAATTGAATAAGTAAATTTCAATACAATATACATAACAGATTTTATTATTTATTTTCTAATTTAATATTAATACAACACATAATTTATTAACGGTAGGATGAGGACCAAGAAAAAATCAATAACACAAAAAAACAAAAATGTAAAGAAATTAATGTCGAAGTTAAGATATGATAAGAATATTAAAGGTAATGTTGAAAATATGAAATTGTCAAACGATAAAAGAGAGAAAGAAAAAAGCCAAAGGAAATTGGAATATGTAAGGGCCCTTAGGAATAATAAATTATACAAGGACAGTCAAAACAAAAGGAATGCAGATCATATGAGGGATGTAAGGAAGGATAATTTATACAGGGAACATGAAAATGAAAGAAATTTAGATCATATGAGGGAAGTAAGAAAGGATGGATTATACAGGGAACATGAAAATGAAAGAAATTTAGATCATATGAAGGAAGTAAGAAAGGATGGATTGTACAGGGAACATGAAAATGAAAGAAATTTAGATCATATGAAGGAAGTAAGAAAGGATGGATTATACAGGGAACATGAAAATGAAAGAAATTTAGATCATATGAAAGAAGTAAGAAAGGATGGATTATACAGGGAACATGAAAATGAAAGAAATTTAGATCATATGAAGGAAGTAAGAAAGGATGGATTGTACAGGGAACATGAAAATGAAAGAAATTTAGATCATATGAAAGAAGTAAGAAAGGATGGATTATACAGGGAACATGAAAATGAAAGAAATTTAGATCATATGAGGGAAGTAAGAAAGGATGGATTATACAGGGAACATGAAAATGAAAGAAATTTAGATCATATGAGGGAAGTAAGAAAGGATGGATTATACAGGGAACATGAAAATGAAAGAAATTTAGATCATATGAAGGAAGTAAGAAAGGATGGATTATACAGGGAACATGAAAATGAAAGAAATTTAGATCATATGAAAGAAGTAAGAAAGGATGGATTATACAGGGAACATGAAAATGAAAGAAATTTAGATCATATGAAGGAAGTAAGAAAGGATGGATTATACAGGGAACATGAAAATGAAAGAAATTTAGATCATATGAAAGAAGTAAGAAAGGATGGATTATACAGGGAACATGAAAATGAAAGAAATTTAGATCATATGAAGGAAGTAAGAAAGGATGGATTGTACAGGGAACATGAAAATGAAAGAAATTTAGATCATATGAAAGAAGTAAGAAAGGATGGATTATACAGGGAACATGAAAATGAAAGAAATTTAGATCATATGAGGGAAGTAAGAAAGGATGGATTATACAGGGAACATGAAAATGAAAGAAATTTAGATCATATGAGGGAAGTAAGAAAGGATGGATTATACAGGGAACATGAAAATGAAAGAAATTTAGATCATATGAAGGAAGTAAGAAAGGATGGATTATACAGGGAACATGAAAATGAAAGAAATTTAGATCATATGAAAGAAGTAAGAAAGGATGGATTATACAGGGAACATGAAAATGAAAGAAATTTAGATCATATGAGGGAAGTAAGAAAGGATGGATTATACAGGGAACATGAAAATGAAAGAAATTTAGATCATATGAGGGAAGTAAGAAAGGATGGATTATACAGGGAACATGAAAATGAAAGAAATTTAGATCATATGAAGGAAGTAAGAAAGGATGGATTATACAGGGAACATGAAAATGAAAGAAATTTAGATCATATGAGGGAACTAAGAAACAATGGATTATATAGGGAAATTGAGAAGGAAAGAAATGTAGATCATATGAGGGAAGTAAGAAAGGATGGATTATATAGGAAACATGAAAATGAAAGAAATTTAGATCATGTGAGGGAACTAAGAAACGAAGAATTATACAGGGAATTTGAAAATGAAAGAAATGTGGAATATATGAGAGAAGTAAGGAAGGAAGAATTATATAGGGAACCTGAAAATGAAAGAAATTTAGAACGTATGAGGGAAGTAAGAAAAAATAGTGAATATAGAGAAAAAGAAAATTTAGTTAATATAAAACATATGAGAGAATTAAGACAAACAGACTATAAAAGGAAAGAAATGCTAGCGGATTGTAAATCAAAAAGACAAAAAAGGGATGTAGATTTTTTTAGGTACAGACAGAATTACTACAATAATTTGATACTTTCAGGAACAGAAACTTCAAAATTAGAGCTAACATTTATCAGAGATCGTTCATCCACCCCATCTATCGTCTGCTTTTGTTGTGAAGGGTTATTTTTTAATCATTCGGTATTGAAGTATAATGTTAATAAAATAAATGATGATTACTCAATTGCTTTTTATAAAAGCATTTTTAATATAAACTCAGAACATGTTTGCAAAACTTGCTATAAGTCAATATTTAAAGGTATATTACCAAAATTAGCAACAAGTAATGGTATGAAATTCGTTAATATTCCGGACTGCGTTAAAAAGTTATCAGCACTAGAAGAAAGAATGGTATCTCCTTACATTAATTTTATGCAAATTCGTCCATTGAAGATATTTAATGTAAATGCTCAGTTAGGTTTAAAAGGAAGTGTCATTAACATTCCTATAGAAATTAATGATGTTCTGCAAGTGTTACCAAGAAATTTTGACGATATGGCAACTATTCAAATAAAACTAAAGAGACATATGCTGCATCAAACTGATTACATGTTTGAAACTATTAGACCGGCTGTTGTATGTGACGCACTCGATTATCTAATAAATACCCCCTTATACCAAAAATATCATATCGTGATTGATCAAAAATATTTAGAAAAATATGAACGAAAATATAATGATCACATTGAGTTTTTGGTTGAAGAACCAGATAAAATTAAAGATGACAACAACAAAAATATCAATAATAATAAGATTACCGATGAAAGCAGTCAAAAAAATAATGAAAATGATTTTAATATTGAGGATATGGAAATTGATGAAGAAGTTTTAGTAATGGATCAAAATAGTTTGATTAACGAAAACATTAAAATTATAGCGCCAGGGCAAGGTAAAAATCCAGTTCCGTGGCATACAATACCCGATTTGGAAGAGTTATGTTTTCCAACTATATTTTGTGGTCATAGTTTTGAAATAAAAGATGGTGTAAAACTAACATACAACGACCGTGTAAAATCTGAAAGCAGAAGATCAGATAGAAGGTCATGTGTGCCAACACGCATATTATATATGGCAAAGAAAAAATTAGAAAAATCTTGCTTGGCCAATATAAATATGTGTCTTAGAAAAAGCAAACAAAACAATGAAATTAGTGCAGCTAGTATTTTAGATACTGAATTTACAAACAATTTAATTAAGTTTGATGCAGGCTATAGGATTTTAAAACAAATTCGATCTACTCCAAGTTATTGGGAAACTAAAAAGAAGGAACTTATGGCAATGATACGGCAATTAGGAAAGCCAACACTTTTTTTGACGTTATCCGCAGGTGAAAGGATTTGGCCGGAATTAATACAAACATTAATGAAATTAAATTGTGGAAAAAATATTTCGTTAGAGGAAGCATATACATTGGAAGAATGTGAGAAAAGCAAATTGATTAAAAATGATCCAATAACTTGTGCAAGATACTTTGATTTTAAAATGAAAAAAATTATGCAATTATTAAAGGAAAAGAATAGTATTTTTGGTATACATCCTGTTGAAGACAGCTATTGCAGGGTGGAGTTTCAAATGAGAGGATCGCCACATGAGCACATTTTTGTTTGGCTCAAAAATGCTCCAATTTATGAACATAAGAGTAGTGTTGCAATTGAAGCATGCATTGAATTTATCGACAAATTTATAACATGCGAATATGACATAAATAATCCATTTATTTCTATTCAGTATCATAAACACACACATACTTGTAATAAAGGTAAACGAGATAAGCAAAAATGTAGATTTAATTATCCTATTCCTGTAATGGCAAGAACAATGATATTAGAACCATTATCAGAAGAAGAAAAAACTGAAAATTTAAAAGAGAGTTTTAGAAAAATTTGTGTGCAAATGGAACACCTTTATAAAAAACAACAATTTGTTCCTTTTGAAGAAATATTGAGGAAACTTGAACTCAGCGAGGAAAGCTATATTTTAGCAATACGGAGTTCTTTGAAAAGGACACAAATATTTTTAAAAAGAAATAGTTTGGAAGTAGGAATAAATAATTACAACAACAAAATTTTGACACTTTTTGAAGCCAACATGGATATACAGTTCATAACCGAAGAATATGGAGTAGCTTCATATATCATAAATTACATTTCAAAAATTGAGGCTGGTATGTCGAAGCTATTAAGGGATGCAGCTTCTGATGTTGAAAATGGTCACAACAGCATTAAAGATAAGTTCAGAAAAATTGCAAATGTATTTTTAAATAGCAATTTAATGTCAGCACAGGAAGCATCTTATCATGTATTGTCACTACCTTTATCAAAGTCGAGCAGACAATGCATATTTGTAAATACGAGTCCAATAAAGGAAAGGGTAATGATGTTAAAATCAAACTATGAGCTGAAAAAAATGGCGCAAGACTCGACTGATATATTTATGCAAAACGCATTTAGTAGATACTGTAAAAGGAATGCATCGATGGAAGATATTTGTCTTGCAGATTTTGTAGCAATTTACGCTAAAAGAAATAAATCAAGTAATGCAGGCGACGAAGAAAAAAACGACGATGAAGATGAAATGTGTGAAGTTGATGAATACAGAAATAGGACAAGGACAGCCATTTTAAGATATAGAAGATATAAATTAGTACAAGATCCCGGTAATTATTACAGAGAGCAAGTACTACTGTTTCTGCCATGGAGGAATGAAGAGAGTGAAGTGGAAGGTACGAATTGCGAAATAAAATACAATATACACATAGCAACCATCGAAGAAAATCGCAAAAAATATTATATAATTGGGGATGAAATATTAGAACACGCAATGGAAACTGTTCAAAACGAAAGAGCAGAGATTGATGAAGAGGATATAAATGATTTTGTTGCAGAAGCTGTTTCAGCGGAACAAGAAGTAGACATTTTCGAACAAGAGGGTAAAAAGAAGCCAAACATCTCTGCTACAAATAGGTTTACTTGCCCAAAAAGAATATCAGAACACGAACTGAATTTAATGATGCAACATTTAAACCAAGAGCAAAGGCAATTTGTATTATATGTACTACATTTCATGAAAACAAAAACAGAACCACTGCGAATTTTTCTCAGTGGATCAGCTGGAGTAGGAAAAAGCACGGTTATTAACGCTGTTTATCAAACAGTAACACATTACTTTGATAACATGCCTGGTTCAAATAAGGACAAAATAATAGTGTTGCTATGTGCTCCATCAGGCAAAGCTGCTTTTCTTATCAATGGAGTGACCTTACACACAGCGTTTGCCTTACCCGTTTCACAATTTGGTGGCCAAATGCCACAATTAAATAGTAACATTGCAAACACAATTAGAGAAAAATTGCAGATGATGAAACTGCTCATTATTGATGAAATATCAATGGTCGGAAGCACACTTTTCAGTCGTGTAGATACTCGACTAAGACAAATTATGGGAAACAATCAGTCATTTGGTGGAATTTCCGTAATGTGTGTCGGTGATCTGAATCAATTGCCTCCAGTAATGGATAGCCCTATTTTCAAAATTTCATGCAATAATAAAATGGACATACTGTTTGATTCGAATCCGTTATGGGAACAATTCAAATTATACGAATTAACTCGCATAATGCGTCAAAAAAATGATTTGGAATTTATAACGGCATTGAATAATTTGGCAAAAGGTGTCATGACAGAAGGTGACATCAAACTTATAAAATCTAGAGAAGTTCGAGAACATCAAGTTCCAGAAGAAGCAATTCGGTTATTTTCTGATAATGAAAATGTAAATTTGTTCAACGAAATAAAGATAAATAAGTGGCCAGGAGAAGAGTTTTGTTGTGATGCTGTAGACACGATTTTAGGTAAAATTGGAAAAGATACAAAAGCATCAATATTAAATTCTTTGTTGAAGAAGAAAATTGCTGAATTAAATGGTTTGCCTCATGTAATCAAATTAAAGAAAGGTATAAAATACATGATCTCATGTAATGTTGATGTTGAAGATGGTTTGGTAAATGGCTCGTGTGGTACATTAAAACATATTTCCTTCAAAGCAAATAACAAGGAACCAACTAAATTATGGTTTGATTTTAATTCTGTTATCGTTGGAAAAAAGGCAAGACTACCATACAAAGATATTATGAGTAGAGAAAATATTAACGTAAAGTGGACACCAATTTTAAAATTTAGCACTGTGTTAAATATATCGAATAAACTAGGGCATCAAGTGGTCAGGCTTCAATTTCCAATTGTACCTGCAGAAGCTTTAACCATTCATAAAAGCCAAGGGCAAACATATACGAATATTTGCTTAGATGTATCTAAATCAAGAAGAATAAGTAGATCAATGTTATATGTTGCCTTGAGCAGGGTAACAACATTGCAAGGCTTGTATATTTTAGGCAAATTTAAATGTCCTCAGGTAAAGCTAGTTGATCCGGCTTTAAATGAATTGGAAAGAATGAGAAACCACAAACAATTAATAATTAATAATTATAAAATAAATGGAAAATGTTTAAAAATTGTATATCTAAATATTCTATCATTAGTTACGAAACTAAAAAATATTATTATGGATGACTGGTATCTTGAAGCAGATATATTAATTTTTTCAGAAACACTAACAATATCCAGCGACATAATTGAAATACCCGATTTTGTTGAGATATTTAGAACTAATGCTGTAAATAATACACGAGGTATTATCTGTTTCTTAAAAAGTAAATATGCCATTTCGAACAAACAAGAGGTATTTTTCAATTCTGATAAGTCTCACATGGAATTGTTTAGCTTTAAATTATTTGAATATACTATTATTAGTGGCTATAAGTCACCAGGTGTTCCAAACTCAATATTTGAATCAAAATTTAATATCTGCATAAATAGAACTGCCGATAATGTAAGTAACGAGAAAATAATTTTTTTGGGTGATTATAATTTTAACATACATTGTAATAAAAAAAATTATTTATCTAAAATATTAGGTAATTATGGAATTTATTCAGTTTTGCCTGAAACCGAAGTAACAACAAATTTAAATTCACAAATCGATGTTATATATTCTAACATAAATAAACTGAATGTAGGAGTTTACGAAACGTACTTCTCGTACCATAAGGCCATATACGCACAAGTAACATAACATAACATAACATAACATATATTTTCAATTAATAAATAAAAACTTTAAATAGCATTTACAATGACAATTTTATTAAAGATAAAAATGTGGGAGACAAAATCCGGACACTGTATAATGTCAAAGAGTACAGTTTACAGGCTTGACGGTAATCAATGCAGCAATTTTCATATAGGTCAATCCTTTAGAAACATTAGTTTAAGATTGAAAGAAAATCTCTCCAATAATAATTCCAGCGTCTTTAAACACCTACAAGAACACCAACATTCCATCGAAGCTAACAACGTTAAACTGTAACATCATGAGGCAAAGTCGAGACGTATGACGCTCTGGGAAGCACAAGAAATATACAAGAACTACACCAGAGCTGATTCTCAATGACTACTTAGACATTAATCCATGCCGTTTGTTTACTAAGGTTAAACAATAGTCCCGCTTTACCCATAGTTCACTGCAAAACCGCTAACAGCGCCAAAATTACCTACAATTTCATTCGCTCTGGCAGCGTGTTGTTTAGGTTTGATTAGATAGACCAGACAATAGTGCAGATAATGACTGCCTACGTGACAAAAATAGTATCAGGAAGGCGACGGTCCCTGGTCACGTGGCACAGTCTGTTGATGTATTGTTATGTGTTTACGAGTCGCAAATATCATTACTAAATTTGCTGTAAACAAAAAAACTTCAAAAATCGTTTTTCACTTGTAAAGAATGAACCAATGGAGCAATCGTAATGCTTTCAACAGTCGAACTGTAAGAAAATAAAGTAAAAAATTAGCTTTACGCGGACTTGATCCGATTAATATCAACGGAGAAAATTCGGAAAGATCCGCGTTTTTTCAATAATTTGTACCTCCGCAATTATCGAAGTTGTAGTGCAGGCTTTTCGCGAAAAAATAGCGATTGATGGGTACTTTGAGCGTGCACAACCAAGGCGTTGTCCGATGATTACTTTTTGCACAACTTCGAATTGAATTTATTTATTGAATACCGTTTGGCGAGCCTGGATACGTCGGAGGTGGTCCGATTTTATTTTTTAAACAGATTGAAAAAAAAAAATGTGCTACAAAAGGTCATTGTTGATTTTGCGTTATAGGTGGGCAGCGCGTAACTATAGTAACACAAGCGCGCTGCACACTTTCCCGCGTCGGCCTCCTACTACTCGACCGCTTTGGAACGCGCGGCCATTTTCGGTCATGTTTGCAAGCATTTTTCGAACTATTCCGCAACATTTTAACGCAAAATCAGAAATGTATTTTTTTAGCACCATTCTCATATTTTATAAATCCGCTAAAGAATAAAATCGAACCACTTCTGACGCATCCAGGCTCCCGAAAGAAATTGCATAAAAAAATTGTGCAAAAAAGAATCATCGAACAACGTCTGGGTTGTGTACCCTCAAAGTACACGAAATCAATCGCTAGATTCTCGCGAAAAACCTGCGCTACAACTTTGAAAATGGCGGAGCTATAAATTTTTGAAAATCCCAGATTTAGCTGGGTTTTCCGGACAATACATTAACAAAATAAAATTACCAATTCAGAAATCCACCATGTTCAAAGTTGCAGCGTAGGTTTTTTGTGTGAATGTAGCGATTAATGGGTACTTTTAGTGTGCACAACTCAGGCGTTGTCTGATGATTAGTTTTTACACAATTGCGATTTGAATTGTTTGATGCAATATCTTTCGGCGAGCCTGGATGGGTCAGAGGTGGTCAGATTTCAAAACATAACCGAAAACGGCCGCTCGCTCAGAAACGGTCGAGTAGTGGGGCCATGCGGTCGACATGGGAAAGCGCGTGTCTGCATTATTACAAGCGCGCTGCGCGCTTCCCCGCGTTGACCGCCTACACCCACTACTAGACAGATTTGCGCGGCCGTTTTCGGTCATGTTGGCAAGCATTTTTCACCTATTCACAACATTTTACCGTCAAATCAGAATTGACGTTTAGTAGCATAATCTACTAAAAAATTCCTTAAAAAAATAAAGTAAAAATCGGACCACCTCCGGTGCAGCCAGGCTCACCGAAAGATATTGCATAAAAAAAATTAAAATGCAATTGTGCAAAAACTATTCATTGGACAAAGCCTGGGTTATGTACACTCAAAGTACACATCAATCGCTAGTTTCTCGCAAAAAGCCTGCGATAAGACTTAGAAAATGGCGGAATTATAAATTTTTTAAAAAATGCAGTAATTTCGAGTTATTCCAAATTTTCTCCGTTAATATTAATTTATAAATACAAAAATTCCCAATTTTCAAAGTTGTAGCGCAGGCTTTTTGCGAGTAGTTAGCGAATGATGGGTACTTTGAGTGTGCAAACCCAGGCGTTGTCAGATCATTAGTTTTTGCACAATTGCAATTTGAATTTATTTATGACATATCTTTCGGCGAGCCTGGTTGCATCAGAGGTGGCCCGATTTTAATTTTTAAGCGGATTTTGAAAATAGAAGTATTGTGCTACAAAAATTCATTTCTGATTTTGCGTTAAAATGTTGCTGAATAGCGCTCCAAAACGGTCGAGTAGTGGGGGTAGGCGGTCGACGCGTGAAAGCGCGTATCCACAGTAATACAAGCGCGCTGCACGCTTCCCCGCGTCGTCGTCGGCCGCTTTGGAGCGCGCGGCAATTTTCGATCATCTTTGCATTTTTCACATATTTCGCATTTTTCACCTATTTCGCAAACATTTTAACGCAAAACCAAAATTGACGTTTTGCAGCACAATACTTCCACTTTCGAAATACGTTAAAAAATCGGGCCAAATACGACGTATCAAGGCTCGCCGAAAGATACTTCGCACAATCAAAGTACCTATCAGTATCAATCGCCACTGTCTCGCGAAAAGCCTGCGCTACAACTTTGAAAATAGCGAATTAAAGACTTGTCGAATTAATAAACGGAGTAAATTCGTAAAAACCGAAAAAATTTGTGTTTATTCATAAATATAAAACTCTGCCATTTTCAAAGTTATTTCGCAGAATTTTCGCGAGAAAGTAGCGACTAATCGGTACTTTGAGAGTGCACAACCCAGGGGTTGTCCGATGATTAGTTTTTGGACAATTTCGATTTGAATTTTTTATGCAATATCTATCGGCGTGTCTGAATGCGTAGGTGTAGGTGCTCCGATTTTAATTTATTTAACGCATTTCGAAAATAGTATTGTGCTACAAATATTCAATTCAGATTTACCGCGTTGACTGCCTACCCCCACTACTCGACCGTGTTGGATCGCGCGGCCGTTTTCGGTCATGTTTGCATGCATTTTTCACATATTTCGCAAAATTTTAACGAAAAATTAGTACAGA
This sequence comes from Melinopterus prodromus, assembly GCA_964023965.1. Lineage (NCBI taxonomy): Eukaryota > Metazoa > Arthropoda > Insecta > Coleoptera > Scarabaeidae > Melinopterus > Melinopterus prodromus. The sequence goes on from OZ030394.1 coordinate 45,123,277, forward strand.
CGTTTAGTAGGATAATACTTCTACTTTCAAAATCATTTTTAAAAAATCGGAACAACTCCGACGCATCCAGGCTCGCCGAAAAATGAAGCATAAAGAAATTCAAATCGTGGTTGTGCAAAAACTAATCATCGACTAACCCCTGGTTTGTGCATACTCTAAGTACCCATCAAACGCTACTTTCTCGCGACCAAAGCTTTGCGCAACAGGTTTCAAAATGGCGGAGAAATGAATTTTTAGAAACACAGATTTATCCGGTTTTTCCGACTTTGCTCCGTTAATATTAATCCCATTGAGTCCGTGCTGGACTCTTTTTTCGTCTTTAAATTCTTTACAATTCGTCTGTTGAAAACATCAAGGTTGCTCCATCGGCTTAGCTTTTACAAGCGAAAAATATTTTTCAGATTTTTTCTTTATAACAAATTAAGTAATGATATTTGCGAGTAGAAAACACATTACAATACATCTATGGACTGTTCCACGTGATCTGGGACTGTCGCACTCCTGATACTATTTTTGTCACGTGCCTGGTCTATGATAGAGTTCGTGCCATTATAATATGTTTGTTTTGTTAATTAATATATAATCTTGACCATGTTCGACACCTACAGTGACACAGATTCGATGTCTTTTGCATAGTTTCATCATAACTTTTTACATTATAATTTCCCTTAGAACTCGAAATTTAAATACAGTATTAACCTCACATCTCGGCGCATGTTTACTTTTTCTGAATTAACATTGCAATTTGGACGGTTGATTAACTGACAATTTTTTCAATGTTATGTAGCTTGGTCTGGTGACGAACACGTAGTTGTTTGAAACCGGTAGCCATAACACCACAAAAAAATAGACGTTACAACAACTTTTTGAACCTATCTATAACTTGCCATTTTTATTTGTTGTCTCATGTGTATCCTATTTTGATAACGTATTGGGTTACTTTATTGGTACAATATTAATTTCATGTCAGAACCGTTATTGCGTCGTTTATAATGACACGACTTAGCTGTGTCGTACTTTTTAATAAAATTTCTTTTCTTCCTGCATCTTACGACGTAAGCATAGCGTAAGCTTCATTTTATAATTTGCTTTTATCTTTTAACAGAAGTTGACCATGCAAATAAGCGTTATCAGGATAGTTCCTTTATATAAATGTATTTCTTGATATGTCTCCTATTTGTTTGTGTCGTTTTGTTCAGTTTCACAATTGTTGTTGTGTATTAGGTTTGTTGTTTGTATGAGAAAAGATTTTATGACATTCGAAATGGGTTCTAGGTGAATATAAATTTTTTGTGGGGTTTTTGACACCTAGAGCGCCCCCACTATCTTTTTTTATATAGTTATATTGTTTGTTATTGCTTGGTTGTGGCTTGGCTAACATTTATCATGCTTTACCAATAGTTTAACACGGTTTACCTGGTTCTTTATTGCTTGTTTGGTGTTGGTAATGCCTTATTAATTTATTATTAATTGTTCATTACATTCGACCTTTCAATATTTCGAACATTTCGTTTCGTTCATATAAAATAACGTGGATAGCAAATGAGAAAAGTTGTAGGGCGAAAGTAGTGGAAAACGTAAGCACCTAAAAGCTATAACCAGCGGGCAACACTGTCAGTCAGTAACTCTGCCTCGTTTTTCATTTATATGTTTCGTTATTTTATTATTGTTGATTACTATTTAAACAACTACACACTCACGTTTGAAGGTCAAACATAGGCATTTTATTTGTGTTGTCGTACAATGTTATTTTTCAAGCCACATCTCAACACACAAATATGAAATGTTATAACAAACATGATTGGAAGAAATATTAATAAATAAAATATAACTATAAATTATTGTTTTCTTTGACTCTTTTGTTGTTGTAATTTATTGTGCGAATTTTTCCAAAAAGGTAAGTGATTACATCGCTCTTGGTTTCATCGGCTCGATCATGAACGTTCTGTGTGCTATATTTGTACATAACAAGGGTGTGTTATTCCTACTATTTACTTCTTTTTTAATCACGTGCAATAGCTCAATATTCCGGTTATGTTTTGAGGGGAATTTGTTTCATTAGCACACTGGAAATTGAGTTTACTGAGTGTCTATCTGGAGCAGGAGAGGGAATGGAAAATATCTCAGAACGCGCTGTTTGTTAAGAAAGCAGGGGGGGGGGGATTAAGGCACTTACACATGACTTCACAGAACGAATTGATACTATTCAAGCTTTTTATTCAAAACGCCACAGGAACTGGATATTTACGAAATTTTGAAAAATGTGTGTCTGACATTTATTGGTAAAACTGTATAGTATGATAAAGTCATGTGCCTGGCCACATCAGATTTTTTATTTTCAAGTACAAAATCGCACTTATATAGTCTGTGATTATATACAGAAAGAGGCATAGAGAACATAGACAAACAAACGAAAAACGAATAAGTGCGTTATTCCTCGGATGTTTGGATTTTAATGGACATATTTTTATCTATATTTTTTTTATTTTCGGTTTCGTATTTACACGTTAGGCGCTTTTTGGCGCCCCCTTTAGTTGGCGCACATGGCACATGCCATGCCTGCCATTCCCTAGTTACGCCTCTGTCTAAATACAGCCTTTGAAGAAACAAATTATATCTCAATTACTAGAAATTTGTTCGACGTGGCTTATGACCATATTCTATTATAAAATGAAATCAATTTCCAGTAACCTGGCAAGTAGTTTGCATGCAGCGTGTTTCCAATTTTTGAATTTCCATCAAACAATTTCCATTTCAAGAATAGCAATTTTGTTAGTGGAACACCTATTTGGTCACATTTTTTGAATGCAGATAATTGTCACATGCAAAAGATACTAGCACGATAGATTTTTGGTGATCTTGCCTGTAACAAAATAAAACGACCAGGAGTCATACAATCGTCTTAAAATTGTAATTTTCTTCTAGTAGTTCAGTAAAAACATTGATTATCTTGGAATGGAAATTGTTTGGAAGATGCTGTTTTCTCGATATTATGAATATGCTGAATACAAACTACTATATCTTTTAAATCACTCCCATACTGTCTTCAGGAGTACATGGGTCGAAACCATCAAGTGCGTTTTTGCAAAGGAAACCCTAAGAGCCCCTTGCCCAAAGACCACAATGTACTACCTTCAACTCACCAGAAGTAACCTCAGACTGCTAACTGGAATCTATACAGGGCACTGCAGACTAAAAAAGCATCTAACCCGCATCCTAGAGGACCAAATGTGCAGAGGATGCGAAAGCGAGGAAGAGACGGCAGAACACTTTCTGTGCGAATGTCCGGCACTTTCGACATTACGTGAAGGTTGACAACCAAATATACTTCATAATTTTGTTCGCAGTATTTCACCGAAATGATAAGGTATTTCTATTTAAATTATGCGTTAACCAGAACTTAAAAGCTTTGCCGATAATACAATAAATATATGGCTCAATTGAGTGAAGTGTAGATGACAAATTCTGGGAATATCGGTGTTTTTTTGTTGATCGCAAGAACACTACGACATAGCCACCAATAATCTTAAAATTTGTCATCTAGACTCGACAGAATTGAGCCGGATATTTTTTGTATTGTCGGCAAAGGTTTCAAGTTCAGTTTAACGTATAATTTGATTGGAAATACCTAACCATTTCGGTGAAATACCACGAAATACTAAAAACAAAATTATGAGGAATATTGGGTTGCCTACTCATTTCGAAGCCCACCTTAAGATGCTGGCTTTCAGTCAAATTAAGCTCAAACTCAAAAACTGTAAGAATACGGTATTTGCTGGATACGTACTATTGAGGATAATATAATCTCATGATTAAAATGTATATTACATAAGTACAACACATACTTATACAGGATGTCTTAATTTTTTACCCCCACAACTTTCCTTCTTAAGGTACGGACACACATGCTTATTAGAAGAACGAATGCTTATTTCCAGGAAATAAGCATGCTTATTACTAGCAATGTCTAGACACACATGCTTATTGCTGGAAATAAGCATGCTTTCGTGCTTCTAATAAGCATGTGTGTCCGTACCTTTAGAGCATACTAAGTAAAATGTTTCTTATGGACTTGTTGTAAAAGACTCAAGACTCACTAAAAAGTTACAACCATTTGAAATATGTATTAACAAAACCGTTTTAGCAACGGCTTCTTTAGGAATTGAAAAACTCAATAACTCGATATGAACGTTTTTATTTAGAATGACACTTATTTGTTTCTTCATTTGTTCATTCAATTTATTTTTACGATTGATTTCTGGACTGATTCCGCATAAACGACCACGATATCGTTAAACTTACGTTATATCTTTAAACTTACGTTAGTTTAAATTCATTTTCAGGTAATTTATTAGCACAAAAATGGGCGCGCAATTTTCCTCGTCTATCGTTTCAAATAAGTGATATCGTCATGCCTTCTGTATTGAATTATCTGTAGGTAAGTAATTTTGTGAGCCCTCATATCTGGAAAGCTTTTTCTTTTATCACAGTCAGCCTGATATTCCTTCTTGCATATTCGATATTCCACATAGTCCCCATTTGCTGATTTAATAGTATTTTGTTCATTTGTAATCCACTGAGCGTACGCCGTCGTGGCTAAAGTGACAATCAGCTGACACTCATTTGTAGCTTCATAACAATTCTGTTGGCGTTTGTTACTCTGCCAACATGAGCGGACTGTTTCATTTACAGCAATAATCAAATAATCTGCTTACCCGAATTGTCTTTGTCGATGATCCTGAAGATTGCTTCCAAATTAGATTTATTCCTATAGAGCGTGTCCGCCACGTTGGGCGCCTTGTGATAGGACTGAAACAAATAAACACGATAAGCAATCGCCGATAAACCGCCCTCTGGGCTGTAATTTCTTTCGAACGTCGCGATATTCGAAATTTATCGGCCATTAAAGCCACACAGCCCAGTCTCGGCCGTAACTTTGTTGCTTATATCGCCAAAATGATTCCTAGATAGCAGCACCGTCGTTAACGGTTTATATTCGTAGGTAATTAGCCGTTAAAGTTTGCATCGAAAAGTGTGAAAAAATCTTTTAAAGCCTTTAACGTGTTTATGCAATCACTAAACATTTAAGTTGCGGTAAGAACATTATCTTGGCGTTTTGGCCATGTCAGACTACTGAAGAAAATTGAACTCGTAAAGCACGAGTGGATTATACAGCGTCATTATAAATGATTGTGGTCGAAGTAGGTCATGCCCATGTTTTAGTTATATTTAGTGAATATTTTAGTTATCTTTGCTCAGTTGGCCGCATCAGAGTAATACCTTTTAAGATGGGCTTCGAAATGAGTAGGCAACAAAATATACTTCATAATTTTATTCTTACCATTTCAGCAAAATGATTAGGTATTTACATTTAAATTATACGTTTAACTGAACTTAAAAGCCTATAATAAGAAAAATATCCGGTGACGAATTCTGTGAATATCTGCGTATTTTTTTGTTGAACGTAAGAAGACTACAACTTAGTCACCAACAATCGTAAAATCCGTCACCTAGACCCGACTGACTTGAGCCGGATATTTTTTTATATTATCGGGAAAGGTTTCAAGTTCAGTTTAGCGTATAATTTTAATGGAAATACCTAATCATTTCGATGAAATACTACGAAATAGTGACCTCAAAATTATGAGGTATATTTGGTTGCCTACTCATTTCGAATCCCACCTGAAACTAAAATGGCCATAGTGCGCTGCTACCACCATTCATTATTTCAAACGCGCTTAGCAAAAATCGAATATTAGGTATACTATTTGATTATTTAAGCGATAATTACGACTCCTACTAAAGGTTATTTGATAGTTCGTAAATATCAATGAGAATAATTTTAAATCATGACATTTCTGGAACACAGAAGAATAAGTTAACATTAACATTTCGTCAGACATTAAAAAAAAATGTTTGCATTAGTTTGCACTTATTGTATTTTATATTTATGACTCGACTATAAACCTGCAAGTCCCACTTATATTTGGCTGTTAATAGCTGCATTTTGTACATAATTAATGCCTTTTTTCGATAGATTAATGTTTAATAGACATCATTATCCAACTTTCAGGGCTGTTATTTCTTCACAAGCAATGCATTAAAGATAATTATTCTATAATCTCCTCTCTAAACCACTTCGGTCTACAAGGAACCAATTATTGATCAAATTAGCTTTTCAAATTTTCCATTAAATTATGCCCGGAGTTGGTGTGTATACTGTATGCGCGCTCTCTTTCCTGTATTAATCTAAAAATCATAAAAATCCATTGTTGTAAACCCGTCAAAATTGATTATGTAGTGTATTATTTGCAGTATTAATTTTTTTAAGTTCATTTTTCCTTGCAGAGAAATCTATAGGCATCATTAGAGATGATGAAACATAAGTAGCAAAGAGTAGCAATCGTGGCATTAATATGTATTAATATTTAAGATTAAATTTAAAGATTAAAGATTAATATTTAATTATTAAAAATACTGTCATTTATTTGTGATAATATCCTATCTAATTTATATATCCATCATTACCATGTTTAACAGAAGCAAAGCGAAAACATACCAACGAAAACATCTTGTTCACATGACACGTTCGCGCTCGAATTTGGAGGTTAGGTTGCTACCGCTGTCATTCGTTCTTATGGTTCTAAGAACAGACGTACTTTTTTGTCTTGCCCATTTAAATTATACAGCAGACGTATGAAAAGTATGCTATTTCGTTTTAACACGCGTCAATATTTAGAAATAATCTGTAACGTATGTCGAAAATAACAGCTGAAATCTATGAGTAATCTTCAGCTCTCCCGGTTTTGCCTATACTCTTAGTTTTGGAATTAACTGATACTGCTTAAGTTATAAATAATAATATAAAGGAAATAACTATTATATTTTTTACTTTATCATACGCAGTATGTAAAGTATTGTAATCGTGCCGAAAAAAAAAATGAGATTTTAGCGGAAATAGGTCTTTTTGGGTCCCCTGAACATTTTTGACCAAGGTACAAAAAAATGTCTGTGTGTGTGTCTGTGTGTATGTGTGTGTGTAAACGATTTTTGTGGAGACGATTCCGGAGAAACTACTGAAGGTATCGGAACGAAAGTTCATATTTAGAAGTTTCATGACCTAACTTAGAGCTGAAAAGCTTTTGGTTCACAAGGGTCCAAAGGAACTGGTAGTTTATTCTAAGCCTTTTTCAAGGATTTTGCAAATGAGCCGCCATTTCTGTAATTTCGTCAAAATAGTTAAATAGTAAATTAAAGTAGAGGAAATTTTGAATAATTTATGTTTATGACATTTTTTGGTAAAATTCATAATTTAGCGTTTTAGTTTATTCTAAGCTTTTTTGAAGGATTTAGGAAATGAGCCGCCATTTCTGTAATTTCGACAAATTAGTTAATTAATAAATTAAAGTAGAGGACATTTTGAATAATTTATGCCTATGAAATTTTTTGGTAAAATTAATAGTTTGGCTTCAAGAGCAAATTCTATTTGATCGAGATCGGTCGCATATGCATTGATATGAAATTACATAGTAGCCAGGATTTTGACAAATATTTTTTTGTGTTGTCACATTCGAAAACAGCTGATCTCATCAGAGGTTGGAAAACCACTATGGAACGTTGCCGCTGTACTGCGGCAAATTATAAAATACAAATTTCAAATAAAGTAAGATCACCAATTTGATTGTTTGTTGATAAGAAATATCAACCCGTCTTTATATCTAATTCTAAAAACGATACATTGAGAAAATTATAAATAAAGTTTAGCGATGAGTTTAGTTTTATTTTAGTATGTTGGTAGGGATGTGTCATGAACAAATATAAATCTGTCAGAATTTGAATTACCCTTTTAAGGTGCGTTTTCATTAGTGACAATGGCAGTGGTAGCAGATGCCGTTATAGTATTTCCAATAGAACATTGATAGTGAGTCATGTTTATGTACATGCAAACTAATATGTGTCATTATCACGTAATGTAAGAAATACTATAATTTCGTATTTTACCACCGCCATTAGCTACCATTACCTACCAATTGGAACACACTTTTAAACTTGACGTTTCGTCAAAGTGGAACCAACCTAGCATTTACTATACAGACATCATTTATTTTTTTAAATACGTATTTCTTAAAAAGCAACACAATAAACGTTGATGTCGCTCCTGCCAAAAAGTAGATAGCCGACTCGCTCATATGCGACGGCGACTCTCCGCCTTCGGTGACGCGCCGCATCACCGCTCGTCGCGCTATTCCGTACTTTCGGCATTAGTGACATAAATAACTATTATTCTAACGACGTAGTGTAGGTAGTGTCAAATGCTGATGCTTTGACAATACCTACGATTTATCTCAATAGAATAGATTCTCATGCAGCTAAACTATTAATTTTATATATTGTATGATAAAGTCATGTGCCTGGCCACATCAGATTATTTATAAATCTTATTGTAAATAGTAAATTCTCCAGTAAACATAAACTCTCCGGTTAACAATGTAACCAAAATTCGAAGATCTTCGACCGCCTTCTTAACCCTAATACGTGAAAACTGATGCTACGTCGAAATTTACGAGTATATCCTGAGGGTCAATGACAACGTCCTGCAGAATCTAAATAAAATGTATAGACTTTTTGACAAAATGTTGTTTGTCCTACAAACGGCTGGGTGGTTTTTGACAAGTATTTTGGCAACAAATGGTTTTGGAACCTATTGCGCGGACAATCCGTCCCAAACGTAAGTTATCTTTGTGGATCTTAACAAAACTGTAGATCCTCGAAACAAATTAGTTACTAAATGTATACTTTATCGTGGAAAAAAGATTACACAATCCATTTCTTTTCAGTATCCGTATTAATTCAACAAATTAGCAACCGTATTTCCGCATCTACTTACATCACTGTCCTCCAGGAAATCGAACGTGGTCCCATACTGTACAGTATCATTCTCTGCATTGAGCAGAACCAATTTATCCTTTAATATCCTCCATGGCAGCGACAGTCCTGTAGCGTTCAGCATAGCCGCCGACCATTCGCTAATCGTGATAAAACCTGCAAATTATGGCAAATTATTAATTACCGTCCCGCATACGACCGATTAGTAGTGAGATTATCGAGCCGACAAACCTGTATGATTAGGGTCTGCCTTTCTAAATTCGCTTTCAAGTTTTTCCCGGTTCGAGATTATGTGGCCCCTGAGTTCCCGCAGCGCTGACCTCTCAATCATCCCCAGCCTCTGCGTGATGGTCAGGTTCTTTGTTTTTGATGTGGCGGCGGTGTACTGAACGAAGTGTGTATCCAAATGGGGTCCAACTAATTTTACGTAAGCCCCTTTGTTCGACCCAAACTCGTAGTAATTTGAGGCGGAAAATATCGTCACCACCTAAAATGACGGGTACTAGTTAGATGAGGGATAATTTGAGGTTGCCAGGAGAATTTCGTTGAACGACGAGTGGATGCTTTGTAATACAATGTTCTGCTAAAATTAATGGAGTAATGTGAAGGAGTAGATGACACAAATTGCCTTGAATGCGGATAAAATGATAAATACAAAAACTCAGTTATACAATGATTTATTTTATGTGGGAGTATACAAGATAGAGAAGTAATTTTTAATGAAACATGAAAGTTTTGTAGATACAAGTACATATATGTATTAGATCGTAATTAGAGATAATTTTTTTTAATCAAAACAGAGAATTTCAATAGCGCACACTTTTCACCTAATATTTGGATTAAATTTGATGCTAAATAAGTTTTGAAATAAAAACATAAATGCAACAAAATTATCAACCGCCTTTAAACATTAAAACATTTTGATGGTGTAAGTTTAAGAATCTCTGTAAACAAAATATGCTATTTGGTAACTAGTGTTTTACAAAGTAATGACTTTTTTAGTAATGAGTAACACATGATTTCTAAACATAATATTATTATCCCAATATCTAAATAACATTTCACCTTCACAGGTAAAATTCTTAATTTTGATTATTGTTTAGAATTGTCTGTGCTGAATTGCTGAATTTATGAAGATCAGCACATGCCTTTGCAGTTTACAAAACTAAAGAAACTTGAAGGTTATTATACCGGAAGAACCAATATGATTGTCTGGTGGTCTAAGTTTGGCCAGGGCCGGCCCTAGCGTTTTTTCCTCCGTAGGCAAACCTTAAGTGGTACCCCCCAAACTTAAACATTTTTTTAAATTGAATGAAAAACAGATATATTACTGTCTCCATTCATACAATATTTACGATTTTTTTTTATATTTACAAAATTTGAAACTAAAACTAGCATAAAAAATACCATTAAAACAACATAAAATACTAGAACAATATACAAACTTTAACCCTTAAATTAAAATAATCTCTTTGGACCATTTTTTTGTGCAAAATTGCGAATAACTTTTTTCAAGGTCTAATGTATTACTCAATTCATATTCAATTGCTAATCCATTAGTGTGTGTGTGTGTGTGTGTGTGTATGTGTGTGTCTGTGTGTATGTCTGTGTGTATGTGAGTACCAGATTTTTGTGGCGACGATGCCGGAGAAACTACTAAAGGTATCGGGACGAAACTTCATATTTAGAAGTTTCATATCCAAGCTTTCTGTTGGAAAGGGTCCAAAGGAACTGGAAGTTTAGTCTTAGCATTTTAGAAAGATTTTGCAAATAGGTCGCCGTTTCTAGAAGTTTGTCGAAGTAGTTAAATAATAAATTAAAGTAGAGGCAATTCTGAATACTTTATGACTATGAAAATTGTTGGTACAATCAATAGTTTAGCTGCATGAGCAAATTCTATTACATCGAGATTGTCGAAGTAGTTAAACAATAAATTAAAGTAGAGGCAATTCTGAATACTTTATGACTATGACATTTTTTGGTACAATCAATAGTTTAGCTGCATGAGCAAATTCTATTACATCGAGATCGGTCGTACTGCATTAAAACTAGTAGCCAGGATATGTCAGATATTTTGATTCTATATACAGTAGGTAGTGTCAACGGCTAACGTTTTGACAATACCTTCTGTCAATATAAGCTGCGTTCGCATATTGTACACCGTTACAGTTTTTACACAAAATAACACGTAAGTGTCATTTGGACGGTGTACCCGGTGTCAACGGCGTATAATATCCGAACGCAGCTTTAATCGACATATCTGTCTAGTTCTACTAGTTTTATTTTAATGCAGACATAGCCGATCTCCATCTGATAGAATCTCATGCAGCTATTCATTTTATATATATATATATATATATATATATATATATATATATAGTATGATAAAGTCATGTGCCTGGCCACATTAGATTTTTAATTATTTTTACTGTAGATAACTATATATCGCCCGCGCCGTTATCAACAGTTACGGGCATGATTAGCAAAATTATTAAAACAATGCTTAAGTTTGGTTCAATGTTGAATTTAAAAACGACCTTCCGAAAACAAAGTCTATAGTCTAGTCATTTTCTACTCAAAATCAATAATAATTCGACCGCCTATGTAAATAATACCAGTAATACCATCATATGAAAATGTTTACTGAATCGTTGATATAATATTATTATTGAAATTAATTAAAAACTATCAGTTATTAAAACATTCGTCATGAAATGCTTGCATCAGTATCTCTGAAAGTATTAACCTTAGTAGAACAAATTATACACCATAATAAAGACGAAACATGTGGGTACATAATAAACCAAGAATTAAAAATATTGAAAGATGTAGGTTTAGGAGAAGGTTAAAAACTGGTTTTCAGAACTGAAGTATTATGGTAATATCTATTCTGTTAAGACATCTGGCATCACCAAACTTTTGCATTTTCTGACAGAATATATCCCGATCTACATCGTCCTATATTTTTAAGTAATTCTTTGGTTATCGTGTACCTAAATCATCATCAAAATTTTGTCTTTAATATGGTGTATAATGTGTTTGTTCAATTAAGCTTAATATTTTCGGAGATATTGATGCAACTATTCCATGGCGAATTTTTCATAGGCGCAAATTCAGTCTACTCAAATCTAAAATGACTAGACTTCTATTTCGTTGGCAAATTCTAAATCGTTAAGATTGGAGGAATCACCATCTGTGTTGACGTTTTCCACATCTTTGCAATGTGCCACCAATTCATTTTTATTTATATGTTTAAGTTTATCTAGATTGTAGACTTCCGCGGTTTGAGTCAATGATATATTGATTTCTGGGTGGAAACCGCGTTGAGGACTTTGAAGCAGTCGACGTTTCACGCTCTGTTGCAAGATGCACCTTCAGGACTAAGTTATCAAACCAAGTGCTAAGACGATGATGAAATGTCGACTGCTTCAAAGTCCTCAACTCGGTTTACACCCGGAAATCAATATATCATATTCTTTAAGGTTGTTGATTTCGTATAAAAACTCAAAAGATTCGTTATGCATTGATCTCAAATTTAGACTATTACTGGTAGATGCCGTTGTTCTTATGCTTAAACTAGTCACGATACATGACGTCGTATGGGGTTTGACCACTCACCGATAGGTGTTGTTGTATTTTGTTCGCCTTCATCGATAGGTGCTTTTGGGGTAATGTGAAAAGACTATGTATCGGGGTACATCACCAAGATGACTAAGAGCTACTTAGTCATCAACGACGCGACGCACAAATCGAGCTTTAGAGAAGTGTTCCACAGTGCTCTGCCCTCGGACCGGTACAGTGGAACTTACCACCCTACCGTGTCCTGCGCTAGTTGATGTGGGACAACGTGAAGATTCTGGCATACGTGTACGACCTTAGGGTGGTGGCTACAGGATGGACGGAGAAGAGGAAGTGAAAAAGGGTCTAGAGGAGTCGGCCGACAGGATTGTGCAATGCCTGAAGGACAACTAACTAGAGCTGGTACCACAGAAGAGCAAACTCGTAATCCTGAGGGGAGGAAGAAGCGGCAGCAAATGGAAATACGAGTTGAAAACACCATTATCGCTTCGAGCGACTCTATTCGGTACCTAGGGGTGCAGCTGGACAGGAACCTATGATGGAGCACATAAACCGAACAGTCAGAAACATCGAAAACAATGGGAAAGCCAAGGCGCGCATTTTGGCTAACTTAGGAGGACGTAGAGCAACTAAGAGGAAGGTCCTAGCCTCCACTGCAGTCGCCAAACTGATGTACGCGGCGCCAATCTGGGAAGTGGCCATGAAGTGGGACAAGTATAAAGACATGTTGTTAGGAGCTCATAGGAGAAAAACGATAAGGGTGGTGTCAGCGTACACGGTGGTATCTAGAGAAGCGATTTACCGAAAATGTCGCCGGTAACCATCATGATAAATCCTGTCTGATTTAAAATTAAACCAGTTAGCCAGGATTTGACAGATATTTTGATACTATTGACAGTAGGTATTGTCAAAGCATCAGCGTTTCACACTACCTACTATCATTAGAATAATAGTTATTTATGTCACAAGTGCCGAATGTACGGAATAGCGCGACGAGCGGTGATGCGGCGCCTCACCGAAGGCGGAGCGTCGCCCTCGCATGTGAGCGAGTCGCGCTATGTAGTTTGCGGCAGGAGTGACATCAATGTTTTTTTGTGTTGCTTTCTGAGAAATATGTACTAAAAAAATAATTAAAAAATTGTTATATTTCTGTATAGGAAATGTTAGGTTGATAACACTTCTACGCAACGTCAAGTTTAAAAAGCTAATTCAAATTCTGACAGATTTATATTTGTTCTTGACACTGTAGATGTCACATCCGTGCCAACATACTAAAATAAAACTACACTCATCGCTATACTTTATTTACAATTTTCTCAATTTATCGTCTTTAGAATTAGATAGGGTTGATATTTCTTATCAACAAACAATCAAATTGGTGATCTTATTTTATTTCAAATTGTTATTTTGTACTTTGTCGCACTAGAGCGGCAACGTTCCATAGCGGTTCTCCAACTTCTGATAAAATCAACTGCTTTCGAGTGTGACAGCAAAAAAACATTACATATTTGTTAAGTCCTGGCTACTGCTGGCTACTATGTAGTTTCATATCAATGCAGATCGATCAAATAGAATTTGCTCTTGAAGCTAAACTATTAATTTCCCAAAAAATGTCATTGGCAAAATTATTCAAAATTTCCTCTACTTTAATTTACTATTTAACTATTTTGACGAAACTAAAATTTTTCGGCACGATTACAATACTTCATCATACGGCGTATGATAAAGTAATAATAATATTTCTATCCGCACTCGAAATACACGACTTTGTAAGCACCAAAATGTATCAATATTGTTTCACCTAACGATAGTTGCGCGCATGTATCTCCTCCTCATGCCAATCTCCACGCATTTGCGTGTTAAATTCGCGTGTCGTAAAGGCTGACGTTCTGAATACTGTCAAAAGTATCAACACATCTGACACGCCCTGGCTACTAGTTTTTGTGCAGACACAATTTCGATCAGATAGAATTTGCTCAAACAGCTAAACTATTAATTTTGCCAAAAGATGTCATAGCCATAAATTATACAAAATATCCTCCACTTTAATTTATTATTTAACTATTTTGACGAAATTACAGAAATGGCGGCTCATTTCCAAAATACTTGAAAAATGCTTAGAGGAAATAGCCAGTTCGTTTGGATCCTTTTGAACCAAAAGCTTTTCAGCTCTAAGTTGGGTCGTAAAACTTCTAAATATGTACTTTCGTCCCGATACCTTTAGTAGTTTCTCCGGAATCGCCGCCACAAAAATCGAGTACACACATACACATACACACACACACACAGAAATTTTTTTGTACCTTGGTCAAAAATGATCAGGGGATCCAAAAAGACCTATTTCCGCCAATTCTCACCAGTTCATGACGGGGTACAGATGTTTTAGGAAATACCTTCATAAGATTAAGATGCTGCCAGAGGACACCTGATCCTATTGCGAGACTCTGGATAGCCCACAGTCTTTGACTGCCTCAGGTGGAACGAGGAGATGACGAAGAGCGAGGGAAGTTGGGAAAGGACATCGGCCATGATTATTAAAGAAAAGGAGGAAGAAGAGAGGGGTGGTAGGATATAGCCTGAAATAAAAGATTCCAGGATTCCAATACCGTCACCGCTCCACCAAAGTAATGCGAAAAGTGGTCCGTCTGAAGAGCATGAGGAGGGGCTTTAGTTGGTAAAATGCCACTAAAGTAGATGAAGTCCCATACTACCATCTACCATTGAAGCCTATTGGTAGTGTGCATATAGTATTTCCTCCCCTTTCGAAAAAGGTGGTTTTGGGGATCACCTATTCGACGCGCGCGCATTTGTTGAGACTGGGTGGTGTGGTAGGGATTTGGAAGCAGTAGTTTAGAATCAACCATAATACACTATTTTTGTTTTTTTTTGGAATGTGTCTTTTGTCGGTGTTTGGGAACGAAAGGGTTTGTCAAATAATATTTCCTTTTCAGCATAAAAATGCGCCACATTGATTTAACCGTCTTTGTATCGGTTTGAATGAGTTACCCACGGATCAGTGACATAAGAAACTGTGTAGAATTTTAAGATGATAAAATAATTGATCAGCATAATAATGCACAACTTTGCTTAAATTTAATAATTTTTGACATATTCAAAGCAGCAAAAAGGCATTCAAAAACATGTACTTAGGACAATACATTTGATTCACTTCAATCGAGTTAGGATTAATACTTCACGCTAGCTATATTTTCAACTCACCTAAACTCACCACTAAACAAGCACGAAATTGCATCGCAGTTATCTGAAAAGTACTCAAAGTTGCTCACCTTTTCATTGTGTATGACCTCGTATCCGTCAGCCTTGCACTCGTGGGACCTGACTAAAAGTTTAAGTTTGTTCCTCTTGAGAAACTCGTGGGTAACGTCTGGACCAAAGTATGAACCCGCACCACGTATTTTGTTGGGTATACACCCCTTAGTCGGCTGCGGGTCGCTCCATAAAATATCAAAAACCTGCAACGTAAAGAGAATAACTAAGTCAATAAATGTTCACGTATATCTTGGGTGCTATCACCTGTTTCCATTCCACTTTGTCGATGATGTCGGCACCTGGAGCAGAACTACCACTAATCGGAGGTCTCAGTAGCGAAACATACTAAAACAATAAAATTGGTCACCATTAATATTTGTCGTTCAGATATTGAGTATATTTATGGGACATTTGTTTATTTATTATTTTGGTTACAACCACGGGGTGTATGACCAGGTAGTCAGAAAAAAGTTACTGCTTTTAAATGAGGACACGCGCCTCACGTTTTCTATGCAGTTTCTAAAGTTGGAACTAATATCAACTAATATTCAAATGGCTACAAATAAATACAATACTGTACAATAAATACTGTAACTAAATAGTTCACGCTATTCCATTTATCTCAATATATTGATGTATTATATCAGCATTTTACTGGGCGTCTGTGATTGATTTTTCCGGAAATAATGTCGGCATGCCTGCAGTTTTCCATCGGTTATTGTTTGGCCGATTACTGTATCTACTGGCGCACCTACCTATCTGCTATACAGGTGCGGCAGAAACAATAAGAGGGTTTGAAAATTATCTATATATTTTGAATCAGTAGATCGTTTCCAGATTTGTTAATACAGTTTTCCTGAAAATGCCAGAGCCTTTTTAGAGACTTTAAGACAGCTTTTTTATATTACGTTTACGGTAAATATGCTACTTTTTAGTATAAAAAGTATTGCGCCTTTATTCTTCATCATTAAATATAATTTTGACTTGTCACGTTACCTTAATTTTTTACTAACCGTATCCAGAAAAAAGCTTGTTGATTTCTCTACAAAATTAGTTTGTTTTTGAACTAGAACGAGAATTTCTAATGAATGATATTGAAACATTAGGGGTCCTAGTGGATACATTTTTACTAATCAACCAATTTCCGGAAGCGTACCGTTCGAAAGTTACATAAGATTAAAAAAGGTCGGAATATGTAACAACATTAGAAACAACATAAAAAAGTGGTCGTGAGAGGTATCATAGGTAGCTCTCTTAAACTCAAGTTAGTCTCGCCCGAAATATTTTTTACCTATTCACTTTGAAGGGAATTAATGAGTACCAAAGTCTTGTAACTTTTGGGCCAATATTAGGTTGTGATTAATTCAACTTCACTGAAATTAAACAAAACAAGGTTTACATAAACATATTTTTAAGAGCTACTTTATGATCGCTAACGACTTTGTGATACGATAAGTGTTCTGAAAAAAAGAAACATGAAACAAAGCTTTTTCCACGACTATTTGGAAAATACTATGCTTAACCATGTAAGAGTGTTCTACCTGTTCACGGACAACAGCGTCGTGCAAAACAGTTTTAAGCGCATAATAAATTTCATAGTTAACTCAAACTTGAAAAGGGCTGTTTTCGGTGTTACAATTAACAAATTGTAACATCGTTATCAGTAAGTTTTTTCTAAGATTAATACACAACTACACAGTACACATTGATTGTTTATATCAAATACCATATGCTAAACGTACAACACATAAGACATAACCACACACACCCCCTTTTTAAACGCTTGCTATCGCATAAACTGGTAACTATCAATATTCTATACATATTTAAACATACGTGTAGCCCTGCATGGCCAAAGGATTGGGGCTTTCTTAGTTTAGCTGTGTTCATCAAAATACGCCAGCATGACATTTCGGTGATGTTTTGCGACTCGGGTAAGTGATCGTCATCATTCTTTTCAACTAAACATCAAATCTCCTTTGCAGATATAAGTCAAGGGCCGCATTTACTTTAATACGGTATTATGCGAAGAAAGCTACATCGAAGATATGAACGATTTTAATTACTGCTACGAGATTGTATATGCCCAATAAATGGTTTATTGAATATCAGCATACACGTAGGAAGCTATAGTACATTTAGTGTCGAGAATTTCTTAGTTTATGTAACGTATAAGGTTTTGGTAACATTTTGGACCGAATTCTGCACGTTTCAATACCGTATTCGTTTTTGTCCGTCGCTTTTGACTTTGTCTTAGTTCTGGTTGTGTGTAACTTATTTGTATTACCTCCATCACATGTAATTTTATTAAGTATAGCTTATTTTAATAAATTGTTACATCGAAATTCGACTTTGATTTCAATTATAAGCCAGTGGTGCTAGGTAGAAACTGCCTATTCAGAATATTATACTTATGAAACCACTCTTTTAAAGTTACTTTTTAGGTTATGTTTCATGGATTTATCACAGTAGGGTTAACATCTTATAAAACTTGTATAATAATATACTAGTTTAACATAAAACTAGATATTAATTTTCATACTGAACCAGAACTATTGCATACTGACAAGTTGCCACAAAATACTGTAAGTATAAAGACAACAAGAATAACCCAAATATGATTTAAATCATTATGAGAGTCTTATATACTTGATAACATGCTTGAAAATACTCATACCGAACTGACCGATGATGATAAAAACAATGCTTTGTAATGTTTATTATAAAGCAGTATGTTTTTGTTTTGTGCAAGAAAGAGGTAGCGCTACAAAAACAAAAATTGCCCTTGCTGCCCTAAGTGTATTATATTGAAAATATATTCTAGTGCTTTTCTAACTTCTAATGTGACATCTAAATTACCAATATACATTGTGTCTCACGGAACTGGTATATTAGAAGATTCTCATGTTCTACTATTTCTGGAAACTTGCAATTTTGGAAGTAGAATTTACTCGATCTGAGCTCATCAGCTAAAATATTCTCAAGTGTCACGTCTGGTCACCGGACGTCGGTTTCAACTTTGTTATTTTAAAGGGAATGATATAATCTTACTTTTATTTTTGGTTTTTACGTATCAAAATACATCATTTTTAATAAGGTTTTCCTATACATACCTACATATCACCTTTTTTGAGTTTTTTTGATTTTACTAATATTGTGGTGATTTTCGCGATTACGTTTAAAATTTAGCATCTCGCTTATTATTGAAACTAGACGTTTCATGATTGGTGGTCCAAACCCAGAAACATAACCAAATAAGACGATATTTAGTTCATCATCATATTTTATACAGGCTATTCAAAATTTAAAACACAATAATTGAATTTTCAAACGTAAAAAACTCATCTCAAATGGATCATCCTGTATGCCGATACGCAACTCGATAGGAAATCTAATTTCCTATCAATAAATATTAGGGTTCCCTATATCTATCTTTAATAGCTTTTGTAGATATTGTCACTTTTTCTTTAAATCCATTTTGCGACGAAATTAGATGAAAATTTAAATAGTGAAAATTTGCGTGGATGTGTGTAAAATTTTTGCGAAACTCTTCACCTCAATATCTTAGGCGACTGCTTTTATGAAATGGACGATGCACCACCACATTCTTCGCATGTGGTATTTATTCAACTTAATCAGATGTTTGACGATAGGTGGTTCGGAATTAGGGCACCAAGGTCACCAGATTTAACGCCATTAGACTTTTAGTTCTCGGGTCATGTCAAAAGTCAGGCCTCATCCACACAAGTTAATACTCGAGAAGAATTGGCTAACAGAGTAGTAGCTGCTATTAATGGACTTCAGCGACAAGAAAACCAAAGAACGACGACGATGGAAGTACAGGAGTACAGCGCAGAGTTTTAAAATGTTTGGAGCAGAACGGGCAGCATTTCGAACAACATAATTAAGGTTTAATTAAAGTTAGATATCCAAAATATATTATTTTAGTTTTAACAAATCTTTTCAATATTTTTCTGTTTTCCTGCTGTTCAAAAGTTGCTACATTCCTAAATATGAAGCATAAATCGTTTTGTATTTAGTTTGCATTCTTTTATACTAACAATATCTCAAAAACTATTAAAGATAGATATAGGGAACCCTAATATTGATTGATAGTATAACAATTATTGTGTGGTAAATTGTAAAAACCGTGTATAAGATATGATGATGAACTAAACACCGTCTTATTTGGTTATGTTTCTAGTTTTGGACCACAAATCATGAAATTTATAGTTACAATAATAACCGAAATATTCAATTTTAAATGTAACCGCAAAAATAGCCAAAAAAATGTAAAAGCAAAAAAAAAATGTGATATTTAAGTATAGGGAAACATTATCAAAAATGATGTATTCCGATACGTAGAATCCAAAAATAAAATAAAAATTATATCATTCTATTTAAAGATAACAAAATTGATACCGACTTCCGGTGAACGGGCGTGACAGTTAACTTGAGAATAGAAAGAAGAAGAGAAAGAAGAGCTCAGATCGAGTAAATTCTAGCTCTAAAATGTCAAATTTCCAGTAATAGTAGAACATGAGAAACTTCTAATGTACCAGTTTCGTGAGACACGCTGTATAAAGAAATCGTATATTTTCAAATTACTCTTAAATAATATTATTTGTATTTATCTCAAAGTTAACATTTTTGGAGCTGCTTTCTTCTGCCAGCAGTCATCGATTGTGTATCCATGTTCGAACAAAGATAATTTGGTGTATCAAAAATCATATTTTCTTTGTGGATACCCACTCTGCCGTGTTAAGAATAGAGAATCATAAGATGAAATGATTTCATGAAATATTTCATAGCACAGACAAGCCACTGGCTTTGTGCACATGGCAACATAAAAAATCTGATGTGGCCAGGTACATGACTTTATCATACAATATATAAAATTGATAGTTTAGCTGCATGAGAATCTATTCTATTAAGATAAATCGTAGGTATTGTCAAAGCATCAGCATTTGACACTACTTACACTACGTCATTAGAATATAGTTATTTATGTCCCAAATGCCGAAAGTATGGAATAGCGCGACGAGCGGTGATGCGGCGCGTCACCGAAGGCGGAGTGTCGCCGTCGCATGTGAACGAGTCGCGCTATCTAGTTTTTGGCAGGAGCGACATCAACGTTTATTGTGTTGGTTTTTAAGAAATACGTATTTAAAAAATAAATAAATGATTTCTGTATAGTAAATGCTAGGCTGGTACCACTTTGACGAAACGTCAAGTTTAAAGGTGTGTTCCGATTGGTAGGTAATGGTAGCTAATGGCGGTGGTAGAATACGAAATTATAGTATTTCTTACATATCGTGATAATGACACATATTAGTTTGCATGTACATAAACATGAGTCACTAGCAATTTTCTATTGGAAATACTATAACGACGTCTGCTACCACTGCCATTATCACTAATGAAAACGCACCTTAAAAAGGTAATTCAAATTCTGACAGATTTATATTTGTTCATGACACATCTATACCAACATACTAAAATAGAACTACACTCATCGCTATACTTTATTTATAATTTTCGCAATTCATCGTTTTTAGAATTAAGATATAAAGACGGGTTGATATTTCTTATCAACAAACAATCAAATTGGTGTCTTATTTTATTTGAAATTTGTATTTTATAATTTGCCGCACTACAGCGCCAGCGGCAACGTTCCATAGTGGTTCTCCAACCTCTGATGAGATCAGCTGTTTTCGAATGTGACAACACAAAAAAATATTTGTCAAAATCCTGGCTACTATGTAATTTCATATCAATGCAGATGCGACCGATCTCGATCAAATAAAATTTGCTCTTGAAGCTAAACTATTAATTTTACCAAAAAATGTCATAGGCATAAATTATACAAAATTTCTTCTAGTTTAATTTATTAATTAACTATTTTGTCGAAATTACAGAAATGGCGGCTCATTTGCAAAATCTTTCAAAAAGGCTTAGAATAAACTACCAGTTCCTTTGGACCCCTTTCAACCAAAAGCTTTTCAGCTCTAAGTTTGGTAACAAAACTTCTAAATATGAACTTTCGTTCCGATACCTTTAGTAGGTTCTCCGGAATCGTCGCCACAAAAATCGTTTACACACA
The DNA here is from genome assembly GCA_964023965.1 of Melinopterus prodromus. Taxonomy (NCBI): domain Eukaryota; kingdom Metazoa; phylum Arthropoda; class Insecta; order Coleoptera; family Scarabaeidae; genus Melinopterus; species Melinopterus prodromus. Next base: position 45,145,115 of record OZ030394.1, read on the forward strand.
GACATACACACACACACACACACACACACACACAGACATTTTTTTGTACCTTTGTCAAAAATGTTCAGGGGACCCAAAAACACCTATTTCCGCTAAAATCTCAATTTTTTTTTTTGGCATGATTACAATACTTTATCTTACTGCGTATGATAAAGTAAAAATAAAGAAAATGTATTATGGTACTATTCTGTGACATAAAAACACAATGCATTCTTAAAGCCAACATTTTACAATTTTTCACAAACGTAAATACGATCTCTATGCTTAACATGGCAGTACTTTAGATTAGTAATATCAGGATGGAGTATAACCAGTTTTCTTTCTTTAACATACAAATTACAAATTTTGGAGCGTCTCTTGATAAGTACAAATGCTTCCTCCTAGGTTTCTCCTGTTCACTATAAGTAATAAACTCTGTAATACTCTGTTAATACAAAGTAGTGATATTGTCAGGAAGCGCAAATAGAACACCTGCGTGATCAATTTGACATCATATTGTGACGAAGTAGTAATAAATTAAGGTTATGATTGTGTTCGAGTAAAAATTGCATACAAATATAAAGTTAACAACCCGAATTGCTCAATGATTGCGGTGTCTAGTATGAATACCAAATGCCGAGTTTGAACAAAAGACAAGTGAACAACCTCGATGTTTGGTAACCTAATTAACGGTAATGACGTATTTGGGAAATTGATATAAATAGCATGGGGGATTGTATTTTAGACATCCGACACCCGTACAAGAAGACCATGACAGGCCTTGTCAGCTGTTTTGTTGAACTGCTGTGAACAATATACACGCATGTAAAACCAGTGTGAGTTATATTTTACATCTACCCTGGCCTGGACCCATCCCATTAAGAGCTACGTAACATGGTGGGGCGCTAAATGGTCCCAAGGAAGATCGGGAACGGCTCATTTTGGTCAGGGTGGAAACATCTGTAAACATCCTGCGCGACGAAGAGTCAGCAGGTCTGGAGCGACTCGGAGACAAGGCGAATTGTGTTGGCGGTCAATCAGCAGAGAGGTTTTGTAATGTTTCTCACTACGCCTATGAGAGATATGTCCTTCCAAGGACAGCTATTAATAACCGCATGGATGGATATTGGATAGCGTTTAAGTTAGATAACGCTCCACTCTTCGTCTTAGAAATATGTTAGTACCTAGTGTGTTTATTTCTTCTTTAGGTTAATTGTTAAAGGTTGATGCCACCACTGTAAGGAAGAATATGTATTTATCCGTTCTCTCTTCGATGGATGAAGCAGTCTGGTCTGGGATCAGGAAGAGATAAATAAACGGATGGTGGTCACCTACAAGAAGCAGTCGACACATGACGAACCGGGGTACCATACAAGCATCATTCAGTTATAGGCGAGTTTTGGGGTTGTCGATACTGCCAGAAGAAGCTGGCGATGTAGACTGGAGGGCATTTGGCGCTACGGATTCTACCGAACCACCCAGCATGGGACAAAGGATGTCTCGACAAAGGGGTCCCGTCTATTCCAAGAAGATGTAGAAGAAGGAGAGAATTCTAAGAAGCAACAGGAGATGATTTTGAAAAAAAATCTGGGTACACGGTCAAAGCCGACCGTAATGGTATCCCTCAAGTAGATGACCATCGCAGTTCTAGAAGAAGAAGGTTGGCAGGAAGAGCTAGGAACCAGTCGGAGATTGATGAGAACGGGAGTAATCGCATACGATACCAGGACGATACATTGAACTTTTTTAGAGGATACTTTTTTTTGTATTGTTTTTTTTTATGGTAATTAAATAAAACTATAAGTGGTGCGTTCTTTTCTATCCTGTCCAGTGGCTGTTCAATTTTCTCTTTTCATTGCTCTCAGTCGAGCAATTCTTTGCCAAGAGGGTTGTTGCGAAGTATAGTTTAATTACATTGTAAAATTGAGGCCAGATCATCCAACCTATCCAACCAGCAGACAGTTGCTTAGACAGAAATGCATACGTCAGGCAAATCAACATTCCTTTGTGGACCGCGTTCAAAACGTGCAAATTAACATTAACTTATATCAAAAGCCGTGTCCAAACAAAAATCCTAACTAAGGATTTTTGGGGGCCCAAAACAGGTCATAACGTCTTGCCAAATTCATATAAAAACCACGGCATAGGATGGGAAGGGGATCAATCAGTAGTTTGCGGCACCCGAGATAGTATACACTCAGCTATTGAGTTTCACTGACTCCAGTCAGCTGTAGTATTGAAATTCCGTGTGTTCAGTAATATGCGAACTAATGTAAACAACGGTGCGAGTTTTTATGTACATCCATCCTGACCGAGAGCCGTCCCCCTTTAAGAGCTACGTAACAATATTCCACACAAAAGTTTTTGATTTCGCTCTGGTATTTTGAACGTTCAGAAGAGAAACAACGAAACAGTTTCTCTAGACAATTTCTTCCACGTGTTCAATAGAGAAGACCAAAATGGTAAACATTTTCTTGGGATACGTTGTAAACAGTATTGACATAACCGTCCAGAGCTTTTGAGAGAAGCACAGCTGCAGAAAACTTTTTCACCAATGCTTTTCTTTCTAATAGTTTCAATGCGTTGTGAGGTTATCCGTATTATTATGCATCATATTTTGCATAATGCATTCACTGATGCATTAAAGCCATGCCTTGTGTGCCGCATTGGAGCAATTTCTTTGATTGTAATTCATGTCTCCGAGTGGCTGTATGCGGAACACGGGACAGAATATAAATGAAACATGTAAATAACAATACCTCACCCATTAAATTGCAAGGGACGGCTGTATGGCTGAGCGCGACCCTTGCCCCATCCTTGAGACAGTGTCGGTGCGCCATGCAAAATTGGAGTAATAAGTTTTGAAATACGTGGAAAATATCTCTCTAAACAGCGACGAGTGGTCTTCTTCCATACACGTTCGGTTTTTATGGACTTCCAAAGGTTTTATTTTAAAGCGCATGAAAGATAACCGCGAATAATGGGCTAATGCGTTTTTTTTCTGTTCTTTCAAAGGTGCCGTTACTTTGTTTTATGGACATTTGTGGTCGTAATTCATAAAATAAAATAATAACTCAGCTCGAGCATTATTCTAAATGGAAATGTTTCAACCCCATAAGCCACAGGTATTGTTGTTTTGTTTTGTTTCATCCCCACAAAAAAAAAAAAAAAAAAAAGTATATGCTTTATGCTCAATTTATTGGGACGTGTGAATACAAAAAAAAGTTGTCAATATTTAGTCATAAGAATAAAAGTTTGGATCAGATGCTCACTGTGAGCATGTACTTCTAAATATATTTTAGACACACATTTTACACATTCATATTTCGTATGCATACAATAAGGTTCATGCCATAATCACCACAATTTCAACATGGTCTACTCCATACTCCTATTTAAGCCTGGCGTAAATTATTTTAAACAAAGAACGACCACCTGTGCCAGAGACTATACAGCTTTATATGGACTTTTAAGGAGATTGTATAGAGTGGCTTGCAAACCAGTTTCTTTGTGAATGTTGTGGGAAAGAATAGTTATCCAATTGATAAAATAAGAATGTTTTTAATATATGTAAACAGATTAATCTTTGAAACTTGAAAATTATTATCTCATTGGTCTGACCGATTGTGCGAAAAGCAAATGACATAGACATGAAAATTTGTTTGCTTGGGCTACTAGAAAAACATAAAGAATATAATAGCTCTTGTGTTTCCATTTCATAACGACACAGTAATTGCACCTTAACGAATAAAAACTCTATAAAACTCCATCCATAAATAGCGAAAATGCACGAGTGTGAATCATTCACGACATTGAAGAGTAGGAAAAGGATAGAGGGGAGGGCGGAGAAGCAGCGAGATGGAACAGGATGAGAAGGAAAGGGAAATAAGAGTCAAGAAAGAAATAAGATGCATTAACTCTGAATGCGCTATCATTACATTTTCTGTCTCATTATTTGCTGGTATACTTTTGACACTGAGTGAGTATCTTATTTAAAAGAAACGTAATCTAATATTGACAAATAACACACTGGCTGGGAAAGTTTTTGGCAGACACTCGAAGAAAGGGTGAATCTAAACACACCACTAAGGAATGAAGAACAAATCGAACCAGAATTGGAAAAACTTGTTTATGATATACAACAAACTGTCTGGGAGAACACCCTTGATAGACAAAGGAGAGTAAAAGAAAACAATCACCCCAAAGGGAAAACAAATCAGCTGTCTTAGAAAAGAACCAGAGCACTACGTGGCAAGATGACATTAAACAACCTCACTCAACATCTCAGAAGAGATATTAAAGAACTAAAAATGAATCCATCAGCAGGCACTCGGAAAGACATGGGGACTCAAACCGGAAATGATGCTATGGCTCTATAACTCGGTAGTAAAACCCATGATCACCTACGTATGCACCGTCTAGTGGCCAAAAGTAGAACAGAATACTGCCCAGACAGCTCTCTCGAGAGTACAGCGGCTAGCATGCCTATGCATAACTGGCGCCATGGGGAGTACACCGACGGCCTCTATGGAAACCCTGCTAAACCTCCAACCACTGGACATCATCATTAAAGTGGAAGCGAGGCTAGGGGCTTACAGGCTACAACTGAACGGTAACTGGCACCCAAATGGGAAACACTCCAGAATTGTTCAAACAATTGCAAAACCAACATTAAATATGGGAAGCGATTGCATGACACCACAATACTCCCTGTATAAGACCTTCAAAATAAAAATGGGAAGGGAACAAGGAGAAAACTAAAAAAAAGCCAGGAACCCTGACCTGGTACACAGACGAGTCCAAAAGGGTAGATGGATCGGGCGCAGGGATATACAGTCTATCCCCCAGATGTGAGACAAGTCTCTCCTTGGGGGCGCTGGCAACAGCCTATCAGACCGAGATCTTTGCGATAAACCAATGCGCATTGGAAAACTTACAAAGGAGGTACAAAAGGCAAAACATCCTAATATACTCCGACAGCCAAGCAGCCCTTACGGCGCTGAACAGCTACAAAATCCAATCCAGAATAACCTGGGAATGCCTCCAAAACCTAACAAGACTGGCAGACGCAAACACTGTAACCCTACAGTGGGTGCCAGGACATAAAGGGGAGAGAGGCAATGAAAGAGCCGACAAACTGGCTAAAAAGGGATGAAGTAGACCATGCATTGGACTGGAACCAATGATAGGCATATCAAAGTGTGTGATCAAATCAGACGTGCGAGAGTGGGCTATCAGGAAACACATCGAACGCTGGGAAAACTTGACAGGGCACAGACATAGTAAGATACTGTCGAAAAAAACCCTCAAGACATATAGCCGCTGAAGTGATCAGACTCAGTAGGAATAATCTAAGGATGGTAACTGGACTTATAACCGGACACTGCAGCCTCAGGAAGCACCTGCACACCCTACAAATTCTGAAAGAAGAACCTGTGTGCAGACTCTGCAACGAAGAGGAGGAAGATGCCTCTCATGTTCTATTCGAATGCTTAGCATTGACCTCCTGGAGGGAAGCAAACCTTGGAAGAGGAAACCCCGCAACCTACTTCCCAAAAGAAAATTTAATCGGAAGACTCCTCAGCCTTATTAACTGGACGAAGATCTTCGATTAACTACCTGGGCGGCGGCAGTACAACAAGCCACATGGCTGCAGTGCTAGGGCACCCCAGCCCTCAGCCAACGCTCACGGCAGAAAAAAAATCCATCAACGTCTACATGAGGAAACTATCAAACACCAGCGAATCGCATTATTCGCTGTGGATGGCAACCATAAAAGTCAAAAGGCCAATAATTCAAATTCCACCGATTAGAAAAGTTGATGGACGCTGGGCCAGGTATAATAAAGAAAACGCTAAATATTTTCTGAGGATTTAGAAAACATGTTTCAGCGTCATGATGGAGAGGATGAACAAAAAAGGCTAGATTATGACTTAAAGAAATTTCAAGAAAGGCCATTATTAAGCTTACAAAGCTTATCAATGCCGCCTTCAGACTAAGTAGGTCTGTACCCAAACTGTGGAATACTGAATCCTATGAAACCTCCTCACGAAACAATGTCTAAGGGACCTATCTCCTTGCCGCCCACCATGATAAAAATCCTTGAAAAATTATTACTCAATAGATTGAAGCCAATATTTGAGAGCAAAAGGCTTGTTCTAGATTGACCATCAGCTCGGATTTCGGAACAGGCAGTCGACTATTGACCAGACACACCAATTAACTAACATAATCGGAGATGCGTTACAGTAAAAATAGTTTGTTCTGCAGTCTTCCTAGAAGTGGTACAGGCTTTTGATAAAGTCTGGCATTAACGACTGAAAGATAAATCAGGAAGTATTCGCCCGAAACAGTTTACATAATTATTAAAATCTTACTTGAATGAGAGAGACTTTAGAGTCAAACAAGGTGATGCATACCTAGCATTAGAAGAATAATACTGTCGCAACTTTTGCAGACGACACGGCTATCCTAACAATTTGGAAAAGCAATAAAGAAACAACAAGAAAACTCCAAACAGATCTTGGTTATTTTCAGCTCTGCACAAAGAAAAAAAAAAGATTAAACTGAACGAATTCAAGTCAGTACATATTGACTTTACCAACAAGAAAATACAACACATCCCGGTTACTATTTATAACCAAATAGTACCGTACACAAACACAGTCTAATATATCGGCATGACTTTAGACGCTCCTTTTGAAAGCAAATTCTAAGATCCGTGTAGACGGTCAACCGTCGGATTGCACCAAAAAAAGGAACATTAAATTTGTTCAGAGCTTTCAAAATAAAGTATTGAGATGCGTTGTTAATGCGCCTTCCTACATTAGGAATGATGATCTTTATAAACACCTCAAAATGGAGTTTCGATGCAAAAAAAAACGGAAAATTGCAAGAAGTCGCAGGGGAATGCTTTCACCATCACGTAAACGTTGAGGACAACCACCTTCTCGACAACACCGGATTGATCAGAAGACTCAAGAGAAAGAAGCCTTTTGAGTTAGTGACAACATCAGAGTAAGTGCTGGTTGTGTACAAGAACTGACCGACATCAACGGGTGCCTATTAGGTTAAGTTATATAAGTAAAATAAGTTAAAATAAAGTTACTTATTAGTCAATTATGACTAGATTGTAATGCACTTATTGAATAATTTAAAAATATCTGCTGGCAAAAATAACCCACACAAATGTGGAGGCATATGCCTGTACTTGATATACTCAGTCCGTGATAAAATACAATACCAACAAGTAAATTATATTTTGAGTTTGTTCAAAGCATTTATTGACGCCGGCAACAGTTGGCAAAAAGTATCTCGACGATTTGGACCGTTCGTAATCCTGATAGGTGGCTCAGATGTGCCCAAACAGTCCCCATAAATAACATTTGGGGGGTCATTCGTTCGTATCTAGATTATTTAGAATGATCTCCGTAGGTGTAAAATCGATTGGGCGGTTGGGAAAGTTCTCTGAACGGATGCGGGCGTTAGTGTATTCCACTGACCCAATGAGCTTTTCTGCGGGTTCTCATGTTATTATTATTTGTTACACATAGCTTTGTTTACTATACAAAGTATGCTGCATGTGTAGTGGTGTAGAAATAATAAATATACTTCATTACCATAACTTGATTGATATTTGTCCATTAATCTGAGAAACAGTATCCCGGGCAAATGGAACATGCAAATAACATAAAAATAGGCAAATAAAAATACTGAATAGTTTATTATTTACTTTACTTGCTGCTTAAAGAATATAAGATCAATACTGATCGGCCCAATAAAAGAAACGGTACCACAAATTTTGCCGTTGATGTTATAACTAAAAAGCTAATAATAGTATTTAATCGGAATCACACAACACGTACTACATATGAATTATCCAATTCAAATATATTAGCAGTACAAATTATATGCGCAATAAATAAAATAAAACGTGCATTTATTGTAAGCATTTGATAAAATATTTGACCAATACCAAAAATATTTGTCCAATATAAAAAAAATTCCAGAGTAAAGAGGGGGGGGGGGGGGGCAGAGTAAGGAATTATTAGATATAGATAGCATATTATGATGGTGTTAAAGCTAAATGGTGTTTAAGCTAAATGAATTATTAGGGAATTGAACCCTAGTTGTTTGTATTATTAAATGAATGATTAGAGATTAAACATTAAAATTCAACAAAACGAACAAATTAATCAAAGCATCGGGGGTTTCTTCATAACAGAAAGGAGTTGAAAATGTGGTTCTCGGGAAAATAAGTAATGTCATTTATTATGTTGGAATTATTCATGTCATGTTTAATAATTTTTATGTAGGAGTGTAAGATGGTCAATGGTTGTCTTATGACCCTCAAGGAACAAATGTCTGCCAAATGCTGACGTTGTGTTGTTTCTAATATGTTTGTTAAATCAAGTCTTCAGTGTTCAGTCTTTACTTACTAAAGAACTTGAAATCAATAGATCTATAAACCTCCTTCATTTAACACTGTCATATTACACAAATAAGATCGAATTCAAAATATACCGAAAACCTACGACAACAGATATAATTACTTATACCTAAACAATCTCACCACCCCCGCATTTGAAAATATTATAAGCACATTCAATAATCTAAATTGTACCATTAGAAAAATATAAAGCGCATTACAAAGAATATAATGTGCATTAAGTTCTGCAACCTGTAGCGCACATATAGCAAGCGCGTAAAAAGTGAGGTAAAGTAAAAAAACGCAACATTGGTAATTTTTACAAGTTTTCTATCAAATTAAACCCGTTGTTCCAGAAACCTCAAAGTGGCATCATAGGAAACCTTAATCTGAACCTAAATCCTAAAAGTTTGGTCATTTAATTTTGAAGCATTTAGATCGATTCTTTATAGTGGTGTACGGACGCCTTCGGAAGAAATATAGAGAAGCGCTACACTCTGACGTGAAATGCAACATTCAAGCTCACATTCGTATTCACCGCAAATAAATCATTTGAAAACGCCTATGCGAATTCCATAATCAATTAAGTTATCAATACTACCCTAATTTGCAACTTCTTCTCGAAAATATTTTTGGACGCAAGTAGCAGATCTGTCAATATCAGTACACTAAATATGGGGTTGCCATTAAAAAACTGTCGATGAAGTCATAAGTCGAAAACAATTGCATTTTTGTTTAAATTAATATGGAGGGTGAGCCATTTGAATTAATTAATAAGGTCGTATATTATTGAAAGTACGCGCTATCATTAACATATGAATCGTCAAAATCAGATCAGCGTTAATTTTGATGCTCACTAGATCTAGTGCCCAATATTGATTATTTTATTGCACAAGTTTTTCATTTTAGGGCACAATATGAACAAAATAGTAGTCATTATAACATTTTTCCTGTAACATATTCATCCCATATACAGTGTGTCCAGGAGAGTCCGCATCATATGGAAAATTATTCATAAAAGTAAGAATTAAACAAAAACAAAAAAAGAAAATTTCAGGATAGGTGGCTGTGACTTCATATTTGAATAACATTTTTACTTCTAAATAATATTTCCGAATAATATTTATCAATAATAATGAAAATAAAGGTACTTTACTCTTATCACAAATTCAGATATTCTGCATCGCTTGGTATATGGTATCGAAATTTACATATTTGACTGTTGCTGTATTGGTTTGATACAAGCCGCCAACTTTTATAAAGAATAACATTTTCTGAGAAATTGATAACAAAAAATTTTTCCATATCATGCGAACTTTCCTGGACATACTGTATTGGTATATAAGACTGCCTGCGAAATCCCAGACGAAGGCGTGGCCGCCTCATTAACCCCTGATGGGCAGGGACGCAAAAAATGTATAGTTCCCAAACAGAAAAATTCTAATAAATCTAAAACGAAAAGAGCGGCAAACTTCTGGTTAGCGGCACAAAACAGTACAAATCTAGCATAATACCTACTTTAGCATCGATTTTGTTTCGAATTTGAAAGTTGGATCAGGTCCACAGCCGCCTAAAAAAATGCTTACAACTAGGAAACGAAAGGAGCGCTAAACTTCTAGTTTACAGCACAAGTCAGCACAAAACTAGCACAAAACTTTACCATAAGTATATTTTGAAATTTCGTCTGTGAGCGGCTGAGGCGATGGACCTAATGTTGGGCGTTTGGCATTGCTATTTGGAGACAATGTGCGCCATACGTTGTGGCAAACTATCAAACTTTCGACGTTGGAAAGTTATCGAAGCATTCTGAAGCGTTGTTTCTTTATTGAGGCCAAAACTATAACCATAACTATAAAATGCAAGTTCTCTTAAAAGAAAGGAAATGCATTGTATCGCTTGGATTAGACATATCAGATCATCTAACAATAACGATACAAGTTTTAAATTTAAAATTTAACGAGATCTGTACAGATGATAAAGATGACTGAATTCTTCACGTCGTATTTGGGTGTTTTTACAATGATCGATTAAACTTTACAAACTGTATTTTTAAGTATTCGTGTGCATTATCATGATATTAAATATTTTGTTACTTAAACCCAAATGTTAAGTTTTCTTTGATTATTTTTTTCTAATAGATAATCAGATAAATATGGAATATCATCTAAAATTGTATCTTCAGATATAATGGTGCTGTTGCTGTTGAAGATTATAGTAGGTATACCAACTGCTAAAATGTATTTTTACTTTATCATACGCAGTATGATGAAGTATTGTAATCATGCCGAAAAAAAATTTGAGGTTTTAGCGGAAATAGGTCTTTATGGGTCCCCTGAACATTTTTGACCAAGGTACAAAAAAATGTCTGTGTGTGTGTGTGTGTGTGTGTATGTGTGTGTGTGTGTGTGTGTGTGTGTGTGTGTGTGTGCGTATGTGTGTACTCGATTTTTGTGACGACGATTCCGGAGAAACTACTGAAGGCATCGGGACGAAACTTCATATTTAGAAGTTTTATGACCAAACTTAGAGCTGAAAAGCTTTTGGTTCAAAAGGGTCCAAAAGAACTGGGTATTTACTGTAAGCCTTTTTCAAAGATTTTGAAATTGAGCTGCCATTTCTGTAAAATCGTCAAAAAAGTTAAATCATAAATTAAAGTAGAGGAAATTCTGAATAACTAATGTCTACGACATTTTTTGGTAAAATTAATAGTTTAGCTGCATGAGTAAATTGTATTTTATTGAGATCGGTCGTGTCTGCATCTTAGTAGCCAAGATTTGCATTTTGAATTTTCATTCTAATGTCACCTACTGACTGATATAGTGTCAAACGCTGATGTTTTGACAATCGTAGATATTTTTACGAAAAAAAAGTCTGTTCTGCAGTCTCATATATCTTTGTTTGTGACCTCTGTATGTTGTTTTAAGTTCTCCACGGGCCGCGCCTGACAAAATGTAAGTTTTTATAATTGAGTTTTTTGGAGTTTGATTTGATTGTCAATTCTGTAAGTTATTACTCAATTCCTATAGCGCTTGAAGAAGTGCCCAGTGGGACACAAAACATGTAGCGATTGCTAAAATAAAAGAAAATTAAGGAATCCGACCAGTTTGTATTATATTAATATATTTTATTTATTTAATATATTGTATCAATAATATCTTATGAGTCTAGGACAGCTCTACCTGCACTCTGTACTGAAGGTCTCATATGCGGATTCTGAGTTGATAAGTACATATTCACATTCTTATTTTACAAGGGGCGGAGATATGGGTTTGCCTTATGGAGCGAGAAAGTCGATTGTCCAGAGATCATTTCTGAGTGTTGCACCAAAGATATGTAATGTGTTTCTGGTTTATCTGAGGAAAGCGGGGGTTAACGTGTTGGTTGTACTTTCGTTGGACAGAGATATGTTTTGCAGCCATACTAGGGAATATATTTGTTCGATGAGTATTGATGGGTTGGTGTAGTTTGTGCTAAGGAGGGATGGTTTTCCTATATTTTTTGTTTGTTCTGGTTTCGCAATCTGTATTATATTATTTGTTAATTTTATTTTTCCTGGGCTTCGAGCGTATGTGTACTCATTAAATTAAAGCCACACACATGTGTTCATTCAATGCAGTGGCATGTCTAACCGATCTTTATTCGCTCATTTTGTATTGTGTTTTTCACTTTGTAGTGTTTTTCTTTCTGTGAATAAAGATTTATTATTACTATTATCTGTCAAATCCTGGCTAACTAGCTTTATTTTAATGCAGATACAACCGATCTCGATCAAATAGAATCTCATGTACTATTAATTTTATAAATAGTATGATAAAGTCATGTGCCTGGCCACATCAGATTTTTATTTACGTAAAAGAAGTAACTTGAAAAGCTACCTATACTTTCACATATTATAGCATTCTAATGGAGATAGATATCCATGGTTAATTTTTTTCTGAGATAGTTAATTTAGTAATCAAGTGATGTATTTTTTTTACTTTTAAGAGATACATGTATATTTTTTTGCCGCCCGTTTTACTTTTACGCAGAGAAAATGTCAGGAGAACCACTTATCGTCCAATTCGTTAGCAGAGATATTTTCGACTACATGAAAACAGGTTCGTTGAAAATTAATTCGAAACTCGTGAATTTCATGTAGGTATCTTGGGTACTTGATGTCTACTCGATTCGAGTACATCGTTATTGCATTAAATAATAAAGTGCGGGCCATCGACGTGAACCGATCCTTGATGCGATTGGACATGGCAAATTGATGTGTACTATGACCTTTCAATATGCTATCTCGTTAAATTTGAGTGGATGCCGTGGTATGGATGGATGGATGCCGTGGGTCCATTATTTACGATCTACCCAAGTGCACTAAATTTTAACAATATGTAAATTATTATAGCCAGAGAGCCCATGACAAAATCACACCCCCATCAAACATCACTACAAAAAATTTACGTCAGATATGACGTAAATGTAAAGGTATGACGACTGTGAAAATGCGTATATAAGTACTAGGGTTGTAACGGAAATTACTTTTGCGGATACGGATGTGGATGCGGAAGACATATGGTCGACTTCCGCGAAAGCGGAAGCGGAAGCAAAAAGAACAATTTATTATAGTAATACAAAAAAAATCTGATGTGGCCAGGCACATGACTTTATCATACAAAATATAAAATTAATAGTTTAGCTGCATGAGACTCTATTTGATTTAGATAAATTGTGTCTGCATTAAAATTAAACTAGTTAGCCAGGATTGGACAGATATTTTGATAGTCAATAGTATCAATAGTAGGTATTGTCAAAGCATCAGCATTTGACACTACCTACTGTCATCAGAATAATAGTTATTTATCTCACAAGTGCCGAAAGTACGGAATAGCGCGACGAGCGGTAATCCGGCGTGTCACCGAAGGCGGAGCGTCGCATGTGAGCGAGGCGCACTATGTAGTTTTCGGCAGGAGTGACATCAACGTTTTTTGTGTTGCTTTTTTAGAAATACGTATTTTAAAAAAATTCAAAAATCGTTATATTTCTGTATAGGAAATGTTAGGTTGATACCTAATTCAAGTTCTGACAGATTTATATTCGTTCAAGATACTGTAGCTGTCACATCCGTACCAACATACTAAAATATAACTACACTCATCGCTATACTTTATTTACAATTTTTTCAATTTAGCGTTTTTACAATTAGGTATCACAACGGGTTGATATTTCCTATCAACAAACAATCAAATTGGTGATCTTATTTTATTTGAATTTTGCATTTTGTACTTTGCCGCACTAGAGCGGCTACGTTCCATAGCGGTTCGCCAACCTCTGATGAAATCAGCTGTTTTCGAGTGTGACAGCCATAGACATTTCTGTGGTGACACCACAAAAAAATACTTGTCAAAATCCTGGCTACTATGTACTTTCATATCAATGCAGATGCGACCGATCTCGATCAAATAGAATTTGCTCTTGCAGGTAAACTACGAATTTTACCAAAAAATATCATAGGCATAAATTATTCAAAATTTTCTCTACTTTAATTTATTATTAACTATTTTGACGAAATTACAGAAATGGCGGCTCATTTGATCTCGATCAAATAGAATTTGCTCTTGCAGCTAAACTATTAGTTTCACCAAAAAATGTCATAGGCATAAATTATTCAGAATTTCCTCTACTTTAATTTATTATTTAACTATTTTGACGAAATTAGAGAAATGGCGGATCATTTGCAAAATCCTTGAAAAAGGCTTAGAATAAACTACCAGTTCCTTTCGACCCTTTTGAACCAAAAGCTTTTCAGCTCTAAGTTTGGTCATAAAACTTCTAAATATAAACTTTCGTCCCGATACCTTTAGCAGTTTCTCCGGAATCGTCGTCACAAAAATCGTTTACACACGCACACACACACACACACACACACACACACACACACACACACACACACACACACACACACACACACACACACACACACACACACACACACAGACATTTTTTTGTACCTTGGTCAAAAATGTTCAGGGGACCCATAAAGACCTATTTCCGCTAAAATCTCAATTTTTTTTTCGGCATGATTACAATACTTTACATACTGCGTATGATAAAGTAATAATATCATACTACAAGAAAACGTACACAAAATGAAAAATTCAAGAACCTACAAAATTTCATTACTCATTTTTGTGTGGTATACGAAGACTTATGGAACAGTATATTATTTAAAAAAACAACAAAATGTTATTGCTAATCTGTCACCCAACTTAAAAACAACACAAACATGCCTAAAAATAACAATTCCGGCAGTAAACAACAGAAAGCTTTAGCCGCACCGTCGGAAATATCTTATGTTCTTTGTCGGTATCGGCGGCGGCGATACAAACGCTCGGCATCCCGAACTTCCGCAATAGATGCGTTTACAAAAGTGCGGAAGCGGATGCGGAAGCGGAAGTGGAAAAATTTGCGGAAATTTCGCAGTTGCGGAAGCGGATGCGGAATTCCGTTACAACTCTAATAAGTACCCTCACAAAATATATGAAATTATTTATGATGATTGTTCAAGTGGAAATTACCATTTTTTTTTGTTAAGTGGTTTAGTAGTAACATAATCGGAAAGTCAAGCATTATTTGAAAACCGAAAAAATCTGGTACCTTTTTTTACTTCTCACGCGCTCGAGGCTAAACCGATGGGCAGAAAATTTTGATAGTCACCCCTGTTATGTCGAAATGATTTAGGAGTATAACACACCTTATTTATTTATTTTTTTTGTTCAGCCATTTCAGAGTTACGTGCCTTTAAACACAGGGCTCAATACTTTTGCAACCGCTAGTAGTTATACTTTGGGTATATTCTAGGCTTCCAATCCCGGACAATATCCTGATCACGGGATTCCGGGATTAAAGAGTTTGTAGCCCGGAATCCCAGGATTCATGAAAAAAAGCAAAAATTGCGGATCAAAACGCCTTGGATGCCAAATGTTGCCAAATCTAATCAGTAAGAAACGCCTAAAATATATTTTATTGGACAATATCTTTTATCCCGAAACTTAATCAACGTTTTCAAATATTACGTTACAAGTAGAAAACCAAAATCGTCGGTTTAAAAGGTATCAAAGTGTGCGTATTGACATCAATAATAAACCAAATTTAAACTCTATTAGATAAAAACTAATAAGTCTTAATTTGCTAAAAATTTTTAGTTTTTGTAAAATGTTTCAAGAATGGTAAAAGAAATTGTTTGATCGAGTCAAATGTTAAATTTTTCATATTAATGCTAATAATCATTTTCATGATTTTTGCTTTCTTCTTTAAGTTAAAATTGGACAATTTTAAAATTCATACGTCATGTATGGTTATTACGCAAATAGACTAACTGTTTGCATTTTAAATAAAACTTTTATTGCTTACAAAAAAAGATAGGTATAGTGAGTTTTAGAACCAGTTCCAAACGCGACTTCAAGTAAACCGTTATTTATTGTTCAAAATTGATGAAATATTCAGTGAAACTTCTTAAAATATTAAATATTCAATTTCTTGTTATGAACAAAATGGATATAAGTTGTTCGTCTTTCGGATTTGTCAAATATTGTTCAAATAGCCTAAGCCGCATTATAATTTTTTTTATCTTTTCCACTTTTTGACAAAACTTGACTAAAAAAGCAAAAAAGCGATAATTGTGTGATGAAGAAATGTAAAAACTGACCATATTAGCGCTGGCACTGCTCATCACAAACTCGAGATGTTTTAGCCGAAACGCAATCTACGGCGTAGATGCACCCCATGACAGAGAAACATCAACCTAACTATTTTGTTTTCTAGTTTAAGGTAAAATCGTTAAACTGCAACTTGAAGCAACTTGAAAATCGGAACAAGAAATCGTTCGTTCGATTGGAGTAAACCATCGAAAAATTAATAACAACGATTAATAGCAAATCATTTTTGGTACAATTTGGGTTACATTTTACAGTAAAATATATCTGGATTAATTACTATCTTTATTTTATACTATTTTATTTTTCGTTGTATTTTATACCTATTTACTTATTTTTTTACGTTCATGTTTTTTGTTTCTGTTTTAAATATTATATTGCCTGTATTTTTGTTATAACTAAAAAGACTTAGTCAAGCTAAAAAGGTTCATGTTTGTCTCCATAGTGAATTGTATCTACTTCTGGCAAAATCTCTTCTTCCTCACTTCTTCCTATTACATGTAGGTGTAAACCAACATTTTATGCATGATACTTAATTTAATCACAGTTCATATTTAAAAAAAGCAGCTCAATTGATTTATTGCAGATCTCTGCTCACATTTCACCAATTAACAAAAATAAGACAATAACTTAGATTTAACTTTTTCGGGATCCCGGGATTTAGATATATAATCACGGGATACCGAAAAAGCTATTTATTTGTCGGCGTCCCAGGATCACGGGTTTCCGGGATTGGCAGCCCTAGTATATTCCAAAAAAAAATAAAATTATCATGGAAATCAACATTACGCTGCTCGGAGATCCGTGGTATCTAGTTGGCAAGATTTTTCCGTTCAAGGTGGTCTGAAGTAAAAGTGTCTAATACGGGTGTATTCTATACATAAGTAGTTATTGCTTGATGAACCAGGAAATGAAACTATTATATTTGAGGAAATGGTGACTTGTTAAACTTAAATTATCAATAAAATTCACAAATTTGCCAATGTTTTAGCTATTAGTTTTTTGGTTCATAGAGCATAGTTTGTTGAACATTTAGTAAAAATTGTAGGTTGATTGGATCAATAGTTTTTCATCATCATGCCAACCAGTCGCTAAAAAAGACTAGGGCTATTGAATGACGATGATTTCCAAGATAGGTAGCATTTAAATTGCAAAATTAATTAATTAACTAATTTTTAATTATACATATGTTACTGAAATTTTGGCTCAGCTATTTCGGGACGTTATTTCTTACATTATTGCTGTAATTATGGCTTTATTTGAGTTATTATTGGTACACATGTTCTGGAAGTAATTCTTTCAGATAGCCGGATGTTTCTATATTTCTACAATTTCTGTAAATTATTTTGCAATTGAAATTTGATTATAGGTACATATACTCAAAACTCATTTTATTACAAAGCATTGAAGATGTTTAAGAGCCAAGTGATATTAAATACAGTAATTCGCTAAACGTTTTAAATCATTATTATGATTTTTAAAACTCTCATTTAACTAAATAAATAGTAATATTATATACCACCGCAACTGTGCTAATATTGAATCAAATCCCGGTTCGTGAACTAAGCTAAATATATACTTGGATTACGAGTAGACTTAGAGGACTTACAAGTTACCTAAACCAGTGAAACCGCACATGTTATAACGTTATTTCTGAAGCGTGCACATTTATTTCAGACAGATGACTGCTTTCTACCTAGCTAACAAAAGCTCCAGTTGTAAAGGGGCAACTAGCGATGTGGCCGGTGCCTTTCAAATCTTGACACTAAACTGGTGAGAAATAACAGAACGGTGTATAACTGTATAACGAGACATATCTGTCACGTTGGATTTGTTTCTACCTTTCGCTTTGCTTACATTACGTGCGATACAAAACGTATACATATTCATCCCGTTGTCTTCATTATACAACATAGCATGAAATTACTATCGCGTTAACCATGGTAAGCGTCTGTGCGCCAACCAAATGAACCGCTTATTTCTTTTGTAAATCCCACTACCATTTGAATAAATTTACAAAAGACAAGTCATGTTACATAATAATTATTTATTAGCGCAGTCAAATTGGACGAAAATAGCGACAAACTTCGGAAAATGAGCAACGGAGCTGGATCTTTGTATATGATACCGGCAAAAAACTTTTTCAGGCAGAACCAGTTTAACCTAGGTTAAACTAGTTCTGCCCAAGCGCGTTAGGTCGAACTAGTTTATCCTAGGCCAAACTAGTTTAACCTGGTTTGTAAACGCATACTTTAGGTTAAAAGGGTATGGACTAGGCCAAACTGATTTCGATTAACGGTATTGAAATGTACTATTATACCCGGTGATCCACGCTGTTATTTGTGGAACCAGGCGAATGAAATATAGATAGCTATAAATTATAGCCCATAATAGACTAAAAACTACAATTTTTGGGATATATTGATGATAGTATGACTTCGTCTTTTTTTGCGGAACGGACGTTATCTTTGAAATTGCAATCTGCACACTATACGTTGCATGCAGTAATTTCAATAGGGATGATATTCTAAAAACGTAAGATATCGATGGACAAGTTTTTACTTCTTCCGGTTTTTCCGGAAATGACGTCATGTTTTACATTATAAACTGCAGGCTACACTTTGTCGGCGGTATTTTCAATCGTGATGATTTTCTGAACCCAAAATGTCATGATTATAGTAATTATTATAGCTTCTACAACAATAGACTAAATGTTGATGTTTGAAAAATATCAGCTTTCTAAGTCTTCTGTGGTAAACACTATAAGCACAGTTTTTGCTAAGTTACATTTCACGGTCAAGCGCTATTAGCGAATCTCTAAATCATTTAATTATCACCATCCGAAACCCGAAGATATGTAAGGGCCCGAGTATTATTATCACTTTCTCGAAAATTAGAAGACGATTGGTTGATTTTTATACCTTGATGGCTACTGAAACAGAGTAGTTTTTACGACGAAACAGAGTAGGTTTTACGACAAAGTGCCTACCATTTTAATTTCTGAAGTAATTCTAAATATTTAACCTAGTAATCATTTGTACCTAGAAAATTTTAAATTAATCACAATTATTATTACATCTTAAAAACACCATTGACAAAAAAAACTGCGAAAATATTAATTATGTTTGTTTTCATGTATTCAGAGGTAACGATTTCTTAAAAAAAAAACACAAGAACTAAAATAGCACGAAAACTGTTGGGATCATGCATATTTAATTGCATATAGTGAAATAGATTGCAAATGACTTCTCCTATAACGTGTTTAAAGATATGCGTTTAGGTACCAATAACTCTGTACAGTAGATAGTAAATTGGTCCCAAGCCACTACCCTGAGGTTCACCGGCTTTTACTTCTTTTAGTTCCGAGTATTCATCGGTCTGTTTCATTCTGAATAGTGTTATCTGATGTATAGGATAGCAGTTCGACGTGTGCTCCAAATGCTTATTCTTTTGATTTGGCTTCGCATTTACTTCAAAATATTGAGCATAAAGTATATACTCATTTTTATTCATAACAACCAATACCTTAGTCAAATTTTATATGATTAAAAGGAAAAATTACAGGCAAAACAACATTTAAATGTACAAACAGCAAATTAAATCAAAGTACAGGAGTTTTAGTTAATTGCTGATACCTAAAAATGACGCCTTTTATGAAAAATGGTTCGCACAGTAAATTCGTAAAAATAATCTCTGAATTAAAAAAATTTAAAATAAGCAGTATGTTCTATTTGAAAAAGGAAATGTTACAAAATTTAGATAGTATGTCTAAAACAAAAAGAAATTGTTTATTTGTTTACGGTTGGAGAATTATTTAGTTGTAATTTTGACTAACTCAGTATGGATATGCACTATAATATTTGATTTATACTGCAATACATTATACAAAATAATAATTATGCAAATATTAATTTTTGTCTATGGAAAATCATATTACTATGTCATATATTAGTATATGGTATCTAAGCAGAATAATAAATCAATAGCAATTAAGAAATTTTTTCAATATTTAATTACAGTTTTATTTATGTTATTCTTTTAATTATTAATTAATAATAACCACAATTTCAATGAAAGTACCTATGTATACACACTATACGCTGCGGCAGCGGCTACTTCAGCGACGTCCATTCTCTATCACCTGCAGATGAGCACTGAATGCACCAGCCGAACCCCGAGAATGTGGATGGCCTTCTTTTCCCGCTATGTCTCACCCAGCCTCGCCGAACGCTTCGCCGGTTTATTCGGGCTGGTGTAGGGCTACCATAACTATATTATTTTTCAAAAATCCAACAGTCTAAGTTAACCGGCTAACCTGGTCCAGCATGAACAAAATATGAACTTTGTGAAAACTAGTTCTGGTATGTGAATACTAATGTCCATTGTGCAAAGAAATAAATCAATGTTGAATTTAAATAAAAGCCTCCTTGATCCTTGCAAATTCACTTAATTAGCTGTAAACCTCTTTCGGTCTCCACCACCATCATCAGTACGTACAATTGTCAAACATTATCCAAACGGAACATGAAGAGACACTATCGGGAATAACTAAACTTGGATGAGCAGAGCACAGGAAAATACTATAATAACATTGTCCTTCAGAAGGTTCAGAGATGGCTTATGTAATACCCACCTTGGTTTGGACGGACACCAAAACTAGTTTAACTATGTTATGTAGTAAAGGATACTACTTTTGGAATAATTCCATAAAATACGATTTTAATCAATTTTATCACCTGAAGCGTATTGGGATAGCATAAGTCCTTAGAAATCGCGAACAAGCTAGCTTTTGAGTAATTAGTGTTTCTTGTCATAAAACTTCTAAACAGCGTTTCTCCAGGATTTTGTCTATATAAACTCCGTTTTTGGTTTAATCTGTAATAGAAAAATTCTAATTGAAAGTGGGATATACTAAATTACATATAAAAGAAATTGCCAGACCTGTACCGAAAAACAAGGGGGCGCACAGTGGTTGAAAAGGAGAATCTATCCGTTCAAAATTATTTTAGCGGTATGGTACAATTTAATCCAAAGTGACATGAACATGTTCTTAGACAACCAAATGACTTAAAACCAATCAGTTTGCCGCCTTGGAAAATTTAGATAACGTACAGTAAGGAGCTAAGCTCCGATGTAGATTTTTACACTAAGCTTTAATTTCAGCATCAATTCTCGACTGTCGTGTTGAACAATTTGTTACTAAGTGATTGTGAATGTTGTTGGTGTAAACTTTAACATGACCGGATTATCTGATGATGAGCCTTGATTTTATATTAAATATTATTAAATATACATTAATAAAAATTTGGAAATTTAATTAAGCAATAACTAGAAGCAAATTTAGCAAAATTTTCCTGCTAGCTTACTTACTTAGTGACATGACCACGTAGATATAATTGTCATAATATGTCATATTTGCTTTAAATATTTTTTTTAGTGTCGACTAGTGCAATTGCTTAGTTGGGGTTACTAGGTTCGTCAACATAAACATATATATGATTTTTTCTTGGTTATATGACGTCACAGAGTCTCAATAAAGTAATTTACGTAACATCAAAATACCTGATGGATCTAACAAATTTGATTTCCACAGTATATCGAAAGTAGTGATAACTGCATGGGGGTGGAATTTATAAAGAGTACCTAGGTTGTGTGTGGTATCATTGGATAGATATTTTAATAACACACAATATTTGGTTGAGAATATTATTTATAAATACAATTTACGAAAGAAACCATATTCAGTTATGACATAGAGAAGGCAAGTGATATTATACCCATAGTCAATGATTTAGCCGTTAGCGGATCTGTTGATGGCGATTGTAAGCCCTTTGAGTCAGTTTTGGACAGTCAACTGTCTAAAAATATTATTTAAAAAAAAATCGGTATCGTTTGGTTTATTTCGTAAACCAGTAAGATTTCTCTCCAACGAGCGGTGTTTAATTATTAAATATCTATCCAATGATACCACACACGACCTAGGTTTTGTTTTGAAATTCTAAAACTGAGTGCAGTTATGACTACACTTCCGGTACGTTCCGGAAATGAAAATTGTTATAATTAACGTCTTTAGGATGGCTTATTTTATGTTAGTTTCTTCCCGAATCTCTGTGACGTCACATACTAGGAATAAGCTTTGGATAATACTGGCTATATTTACAGATATAATAACATTATACGATCCCATTAGTATTTAGATTTTTTTAAAACATTTTATATGTACTTGCAGGTGTAACATTATCATATGAACATGGCTTCAGAACTTTAACATAAACTTTGTTTCTCAA
This sequence comes from Melinopterus prodromus, assembly GCA_964023965.1. NCBI lineage: Eukaryota > Metazoa > Arthropoda > Insecta > Coleoptera > Scarabaeidae > Melinopterus > Melinopterus prodromus. Next base: position 45,167,506 of record OZ030394.1, read on the forward strand.
TTTCAACCCTGTCAAAAACAACCCTATTTTTCAGCGCATCTAAAAGCTATTTGAAGTTCATTTACAAAAATAAATATTTTGATCAGCTGAAAGTGCAAAATCGACTACTCTGGGGCGCACAGATTTTTTTTTGCTCCAGAGCGCTAAATATGTAGCTTATTCCAGTATAGCTTCAGTGAAGTTAAATTTTGGAATAATATAAACGCGTACATCAAATTCGCCAAACAATCCTACTCAAAATACTAAGCGCATCAATGGACAATAAACATTTAATGAGCCATTATTATCAGCATCTGTTTTGACAATACAGTATGTACGTCGCTGGCGATGCATTACCGTGGTTTATCCAGTGAACACGCGTGCAGCTGCTATTGTTATCGATAAACGCGACGGCGCGGAATGGCCTAAATTGCCAGTTTGAAATTTTCCGAATTTCCGGTTTACGACTAGATAAAATTTTAACTCGCGAACTGCGTCGTTATCTGAAAGTATTCGACAACACGTCCGGTATATCCGCATATACAGTGAGCCCATAAAGTATGGAAACATGATAATTACTTCTGAAGCCGTTTGTAATTTTTAAAAAATCATCGGACACATTGGTTTTTAATTAACAAATTATACATATTTACATCAGATTTAATTTCCGAACTTCTTTTAAATGACAACCCTTTATTTTTGTACTGATATTGATAGAACTGTTAATTATTGTCTTAAAGATTAGACACAAAATTTATGGCCTTAAATGAAAAAAAAAATCTGTTGAAACTGTTGAAAACTAGAGTAATATTGATGATAACTTCTGTTTATTTATAGAAGGCGAATAGGATTTTTCGGTTGATTTATTTGCGCTGAATGCGAGTCTGACTGCAAAAGTTGCTTATTATTACGCTTACCATAATTATGAAATTTCAAACCGGGACAAGAAGTACCTATTTATATTTTTGAAACAAGTCAACACCCCATCCGCGCCCTGTGGTGGCTTTTTATAGTCTTTAATTTTTTGTGTCTTTTTTTCTGCTTCTCAAGTGTTTGCTTATGTATTTCGTCTTTTATATAATCCGAACGTCATATATACCAAACTTATCAACAATTGTACAATACCGTTATTTAGGGGTTTTTCACCTCAGAGCAAAACATTTTGCATTCATGAATAGGACTACCGCATCTAATTACCTATAGTTTAGTTTATGGTGGAAAGTTATATAATAATTTTTGAAAAAGTTATAAGCATGTTGTTATCACAGCTAACCAAAATATCAACCCCCTCCACTTGGTGTCATACATAATATCGTAGTGTGGATGCTTTTCAGCTTTTAATGTAACCATTTAAAGTATAATCCCAATCAATTACCTACAATTTGGCCTAAGAGAAAAGGATTCAAACAGTTTTTGTAAAACTTAAAAACATTTTTCTGTTGTAAAGGTATGTAATTTGTACCGCAATACTCAAATAAGTATTAGACAACAAAATTACTGTCATTTAGGGGTTGTATGCCACAAAGAAAATTTCTCACCATAAATGAGTAAATACAACGATTATATACCTACGAATTTGTCATATGAAGCAAAGATATGTAACAATTTTTTTCCATTTCCTATACATTTAATTTTTGTACAAGTTATAACAATTTTTCTGTAGCGTTTTTCGTAGAGTATCTGAAAGCTTGCATAGAGAGTATAAGCAAATTATTGTGATTTAAATGTTGTTTGCTACACAACGGGAAATAGTGACTAACTAATTGAGATAGGTAGTCTACATTTTGACGTATGGAATATCAGTAACTTTTAAAACGTTATTAACAATTTTCAGCAGTCAACATTGTGTTTCTTTGCCTGTCGATACTAAATATTATTACAATACTAATCGGCTAGTCGCTCTGTTGCCTGTTTTAACGGAGTTGTTACCCCTAAATCATCATTATTTTGTTTATCTCTCTATAAGTATCGAAAAAGCAAAATGAAAGCATTTTTCTTGGCAAACAACATATGACTTGAGGCCTTTTTAGATTTCCAAAATTCTACCATTTGCAAGTTTCAAAACTAGATGTGTTCTACGGAACAAAAATAATACCTGATTCACTAGTTTGACAATCATCAATCAATCTTTTGATTGAATTTGAATTTTATGATGAATTTTAGCCGGAACATAATACCAAACCGGCCGGGACGCCGGGACCGATGTCCCAAACCGGAACTATCCCGGTCTAACCGGGATGTATGGTAAGCCTACTTATTATGCCAATTTTGAGCTTTTTTACGTTTTTTTTTTTATGGAGCCGTCCGCACCCCATCGAAACAATCGGTGTAAATGCTTCAAAAACATTTGAGAACAAACTTTTGAGATTTCTGGTAAAATAGCAAAGGTTGAGGTTTATTATGAGACTATTTTGTGGTTTCTAGGACAATCGGTTCAGCTGGTATGATTTCGTAGAAATTACCAAAATACCGCTTTTTGATACTTTCAAGGCACTTTTTTCGAAAACCTTGAGCTTTAGAAAATTTTGGTGACCATACTAGTTTTCAGGGAAGTAAATTCTACCCAAAACGCAATTTTATATTGAATTCACAAAACCTATTTTCCCTAAAATTATCAGTATTTTAATATTTTCAATTGTATTTTTTTCGTAAATTTTCTTATGTATGGCCATAAAATATTTCCAAACCCATTTAGACAATTACATGATCTATCAAAATAAGTAAGAACAAAATGGAATTAAGAAAAGTGTCTATGACGTAACGACTCAGTATCAATTGATGGTGGCAACTTGAACTTTTTACAGAAATGTATTTTAATAATTCAAAATCGACGAGTTCGGGGATTTTTTAATAACAAACCGTCTCAGAAATTATCTCATTTTTCCACACTCTACGCGCTCAGTGTATGTTGAATGTAGTGTATACGTACCTTTGCACGCTTTAAGCTCTTGATAAGGTCTAAGTCTGTCGTGTTTGAGATACCTCCGTGTACCACAAGGACCTTGTTATTAACTAAAGTACCCAACGGCAGCCAGCGGTAGACTTCGTCGATGAGCCGCAGGATTACTTCAGCGTTGCTCTGGAAGAAACAGATTGTGGAGTTTAATAAGAGACAATTAAAGTGGGAGATACGGTTGTGCCCACAAAGTTCTCTTGAAATAGAACTAAATATCTTTTAGCCAACAAAGTTGCGCTTTCTTAAGGGTGCGGGTATATCCACATTAACAGAAATTTTTGATTTGATTTCATGAAGTATTTTTTTTTTCGATGCAACCCTGCAGACTGAAGATCTGGTTCTGGTATTTCTATCCCCCAACCCGGAGGGAGGAGACAGCGTACGAAAAGAAAAAAAAAAAAACAATAGTTAATGTCCGAAAATAGCGATGTAACCGGGGATGTAAACCTATAAACGAGGTATTCTTTCAAAACTTATTGGCCGATTGTCTTAAAATTTACGCGGAATGTTGTATTACTTTAACTTAAAATTAAGCCTGCAAGACGTTTCATTCATTTTCTTCACTTGTTTTTTTTTTCGGCGTTTTTCGTCGCCATTTTATTATGTTTTTTTTTTTTATTCAAAAATATTCGCGGAATAATTTGTAGCTTATATCTCAGTTTTAAAATAGTATTTTCAGTTTTTGTTTTATACTAACCGTTTAGCAAGAAGCATATCCTGCGTAGAGTTTTATATCTGAATCCGTTGGGATTATTATTTTTTTAAAAGGTTGCAAATTTTAAACTCTACAACCTTTATCGCCTAAAAATTGACTTTAAGTAGTAGCTTATTTAATAAATTTTTGCATTGTTTATATAAAATTGTGTATTTAAACAATCATAATTTAGAAAATAAACTTCTTCCGAGTCATGCCGTGTGTCAAGATTTGTTAATGCTGACGTTTCGCGAACCATGTTGCTCGCTTCTTCAAAGCTAATTGAATACTGAAGACCTACCAAGAAACTCTCCCTTATATACCTGTACATATTTACACCTCACTGCGCACATCTGGAGCTACCGCTCCCATGTGCTTCTCCACCTGACCGCGTTAGGATCGATTTCCAGACCGTACTAATGTCAGTACCATCCTTGCGATTGATGTTGTTAGGATGTTTGTAAATTTCTATGGGTTCTCTAATAAGCCTTCGATGACAATTACCAACCCTTGCCAACATCTTTACGTCATCGAAAAAAAAAGCAAAGGTTGTTTCGTTTAGCTGGTCTTTCTCCACAAAAATGTACTTTTTTGTTGCCAAGTACAAGACCGACAGCGCCTGTTACGGGAACGATAATATGTTGAAACTTGTGTTGCCTGCCGTTTGATGAATGATACAATGACATAACAAGTTTTGTAAAAGTTCTAAATATTTTGCTTCAGCAGCCCATCGAAGTGAATTCTGTGTACATACCAAAAGGCCGCCTCGGAGTAAAACCTTTTCATTCATAGGTAATTCATTACCCCGATTAATTACGTAATTCAAGGATTATAATTGTTTACATAATTGTTAAATAAGATCCTTTTCTTTATAAAATTTTAGGTAATTAATCAGTATAGTTGCCATCAATCAGTAGTATGCGGAGTACTTTGTACCGTGACAAACCACACCAGAATAACGGTAATTTAATAATAAAGTGTACCGAATATATCAATATGGTAGCAAAAAAAATTAGTTTTTTACCACAAATTCTGCATAACTTTCAAATACTTTTCATACGTCGAATTATAGATAGATTTGTGTTCAAAAACATTAAAAATATAATTCTCAATATCCGACTAGTGTGAACAGTTTTACAGATAACGCACTATTTGTGTTGAAACTTCGCAATTCACACCTGGAAGTAAATTCTAGATATAATATTTTTGTTCATTGCTTCTTCTATAAAAAGTGAGCGGCCTCTGTTTCTAGTTAATATACCTTTAATATACCTACCTATAGTTAGGCTTACCATAATTTTGAAATGTCAAACCGGGACAAGAATTACTTTTGGAAATAAAATATAAAAAACGTGAAAACACAAGTAAAGCCTTCACAAACTCCACGTCCACGAGCGGTATCCAACAATTTGATTTTTTTTCTTCTTGTTGCTTCCCAGATGTTTTATCAATTATTATCAACAATTGTTAAAAGTAACCAAAACATACGTAATTTCAACAACAAAAAATACTGTGTAAAAATAAGACATGATAACACTTATTTTGTCACATATTATTTCAATTCTGTTTTCATAGATGCTAAACCAGAAATCTACATTGCACAAATGTGAGACGTCAGGAAGACGTGCCACGTTCGTAATCTAAAAAAGATGGTCGATATTACGGTTGCTTTTTGTGACAAAAAAAAAACAGAAAAAGTTTAATTACTTATTGACCCTCTCATATTTTACGCTAAAGTGTAGATATTTTCTTATATTATAATATAATATGGTTTAATCACTGCATTTTATACCAAAATTTAATATGCACGACATTATTGCTCTTACTAGTGTAGTTAAATTAGCCAGATATGGTGCGTTACTCAAGACCTGTTGGAAATACTTGAATTTTCACGATTATTTTTAACGTTGTAAATTTAATCTTTATACATAAAGAATTTACTTATTTATTTAATAAATATTCTCATTTGTTGAAATTATTAAATTGTGTATATGAGCAATCATAATACAAATTTAAGTACTTAAGTGCATGTTTCTAAATCATTACCAAAGAGTAATACACCACTTCAACCTTTAGTTTGGTATATGATAGAAAATAGAAAAACTTAAAAAAAAAAGTTATAAATATTTTGTTAAAGCACAACACCGTGTTCCATGTTCCATGATTAGTTCAGAAGCCACACAATATAAGTACAATATCGTTATTAGTGGGTGTCCGCCTACGAGCAAAATATTTAGCATTCATAAATATATAACTATCCCAACTAATTACCTACATTTCGGTGTATGATGGAAATTTTTGAATATTTTTGATAATTTTTTCCTCATAACATATTTCAAACTTACATAGATAATTGATGCAAATTATGGTGATTTAGGTGACTTACTAATCGAGATAATCAATATTTTGACGTATGAATAACGTCTGGCATAATTTTTTAAAAACAGACAATTTTCAGCATCATTTCACAATATGTGCCTTTGGCAGTCGATTGTTACAAGAGATTTTTCTTCTGTATACTGATCTGATTACTGATATACAAGTTTGTTAAGAATTTTAACCGGGACATAATATCAAACCGGTCGGGACGCCGGGACCCATGTGTCAAACCGGGACGTATAGTAAGCCTACCTATAGGTATACTGAACTACATGAAGAATACTCGAATAGAGCGAGTATATTGTATAATGTGGTTCTTAACAAACTATAAAAGACCGGAAGACACATCATTGGATAGAACAGTCCGCCTGGAATTTGCATTACAAGGCACGCCGCGGCGGTTACTATTGATAAAAACAAAGACATCACAGGACAAAGTTTACGACGTTAACTGCGATGTAAATTCTGCTGACGTCTGAACAACTGATAAGCAACTTTATAAGTTGCATATATTATTGAAACGACGTTAGAGATGGTAAAATACTGGCTGTAATCCTTTTGTATCAGACCGTATCTCCAAGTTAAAATCGAATATTCCTTACCTTGTACTTGGCTTGCACTTCCTTAGTGAACCCGTACCTGCGAAAATCATTTAATAATGTTAGTTTAACAGATTGCCAACAGGGCGGCACATCCTGCATACCTGGAGTTCATTACGTTGTCCTCGTGATTGCCGCGATTTAAATACACGGCCCCAGGGAACACCAACATGCAGGCGAGCAGTAGCAGGAAGACTTCAATGCCCTTTTTACCCCTGTCGACGTAGTCCCCGTTGAAGATGTAAGGATTTTCTTGAGATGGCAGGCCATTCTGTAAGAAAAGGATTATAACTTCATTATTTCTGAAGAGATTGTCGGTTGACATTTCATTAAAAAGGAATACATACTTGGAGATCTTAAAACCCGTAACGTGGAAGAAAATACCACTCAGCGGTTTAAAAACATTACTGTTACGCGGTCGTGTGGTGCGCGTCGTGTGACACTCGTTGGATAATTTTATTGTGAAATCGTATAAAAATGCCATTAAAGGGGAAATTATGTTTCTTTCCTTCAAAGGATTTAAAAAGTGTGTACCAAGAACTCTGTTTAATGGTATGGATATAGATAGTTAACTCTTTGCATCTTAGGTCCCACTGTCAATAAAGAAACTAGAAATGATTTTTAATTTGCCAAATTGACGGAGGCGCCTCGAGTAAATAAAATTTACTTAATTTAAAAAGAGTCACTTTTATATTCTGCAATTGTTATAATAGTCCAAGAGCTAGCAACGGTTTTATTATGTTATTTATAATCAAGCTACAGAATCTGTTCCTTGTAACGTAGTAAAAAGACAGTTGATAAGAATGCCAACCTTCCGGGCGTGGTTTTTGCGATCATGATTTTTAAAGGGTGCAATACCACCCCCGGAAGGGTACAATACCACCCACTTCACTGAAAACGTTCTCAACTTTGGATATGCCATGTATTTTGTCTGTATTTTTGTTGTATTTTTGTTGTATTTTTGTGTTATTTTTGGTTCACACTTTAAAAATCTATGGGCGCAAAAGCCACCCCGGGAAGGTTGCCAGACTTGCGATTATCTTATTGTTACGCTACAAGGGACAGATTCTGTAAGTTCCAGCCCCATCTATAGTGTAATGAAATCCGTTGCTGGCTCTTGGACTATAAATAATAATAATAATAATAATAATAATCGTTTATTTGCCCAACAGGAACCAATTATAGGACAAAATACAAAAAACAACCAGAAGATGATAAATATATACACAATAATACTTAATATACAAATCAACTACAATAACACGAAATAGCCATGAAACAAGATACAAAATAACACATTGATAACACTCATGATGACACGCAAGCTACTGATGGAATATGTCATCATAAACATGATTTGCGTTGCGTGACATATGGTATACAGGTGCCCTCACGCCGATGTTTGTCCTAGCTAGGGGCAGTTGAAAGGTTGACGTGTATCTAGCCGCAGTCCTCGGGACATGGAAACGGACCTCCGCCAATAGCATCGGGCAGTCCAAAACACCACGAACCAGTTTTCGTAAGAATTCGGCACTATGTAACTCTCGACGACGCTGAAGAGACACAAATCCGTGCCGAGCCAGCAAAACACCATAGTCCTGTCCCCGCTCAGGATATTCCCCAGTTTGCCGAAAACTCAGGTATTTCAGGAAGCATAAACTACCCTTAGAATCAGCCTGCATAGTTCTAGAAACTAAATGTGTGGTTTTTGGTATATATTTTGAGGATTATGTTGGCATCAAAACCTATGTCAGTAGGTATGTACATGTAATTAAATATTAATATGTTACTCGTCCGGTTTCCCTCGGGTGTAGTTTAGCGGTTTTAGAATTGTTTTTAAAAGAAATAAATTAATTTACATAACTATTAATGTATTATTCAATAATAATAGTCTTTAGGCAACGTACGCGATCACTTATTATTAACCAATCTTGTAAATATAAATTTTTAACGACATATTGTCAAGTAATATTATAGGTTAATAATATGGTGACATACAGGCGGGATGTAGCTCAGATGGGAGTGCATTGTGCTAGAAACGCAAAGTTCCCTGGTTCAAATCCAGGTTGTGGCTGAAATTTTTGATTTATTTAAAATTTACATCTCGCCGGTATGTCACCATATTATTAACCTACAATCTTGTAAAGTTATAATTCATACATAACGTAAAATTGCTAATGTTTGTTTTAGTTTTCTCTGTCTCGTACACCACGCACGATACCGAACTGTTATACCTTAAGGAAACTATTATTTCAGTCAGCGGACGATGCGAAGTCGCCTACACCTAATTTTATTTTTTATTTGTTATATTAAGAATTATTTGACACAGTGTAAGTGTAATTATGCTATTTATATTCTTTTCCATTCTTGGATTGTTTCTAGTAACTTGAAAATGGCTTTGAGCCGAAACATGTCGTAACTAAGAATAAATAATTACTACCAGCTACGAATAGGTGTTTTCATTAGAAAATATTAAAGCATTAGTGATGACACATCTATGATTTATTGTGAACTATTACGCAATAGTTGGTAATGAAGATGAAAGATGAAGTCGACTAATTCAATAGTTCCACTAGCAGAGAAACGCCAGAAAATGCAATTTATTTTTAACGGTATAATTACCCCATTCATGCCGCAATTAACGGATTATGGATGGATAATAACAGACTTAAATTAGTGCCTTTGGCAGTTTAAAGTCTGGAGATTGACTCAATTGAAAGAAAATTCATTCAATTGGGTTTCAGTGTTTAAGTGTACGCGCAGAGTAACTTTTGTGAGTTGGGGTACTTTTATTCTAGAGAGAGATCACAAATACAACCTGAATGTCTCCTTAATGAAGATTTTTGCAACTTATATATTTAAAATAATTGTAAATATCAGCTATAATGTTATAAAAATCCTGCCGAACTACAAGTTTTAAGGAACAATATAGTATTTGCAAAAATTATGTCTCGTAAAATATTGATTTAAAAATATTCGATATTTTGTGTGTGTATAATTAGTCTTTCCAAAGTCTAAGGCCAGAATTAATGTCCATGTTAAAAGTGGGGCGGGAAAAATTTAATGTGATAATGAAGAAAAACTGTCAGTTTTTTCAGAGAAATTATTAAATGGCAAAATTATAGCTCGTAAACTGGGCGGTAAAGTCCGCGTGTGCTAATCAGAATCATTGAAAAAATAAAAATTATGAAGTTATGTGCCCAACGGGTCCTTAATTTTTTTTGTTCTATGTACGGTGGTACAAAAAAAGACACATCTAGTTTGTGGAAGCTATGGTTGTGTAGCGAAAGTTAACAACTGGTGGATGAGGGAAACCTGCATCGGATTTATTACTACGAAAATGTTCTATGGGTTGAAAAGGGGAAGAAGTTAGTTATCTTTTGACTAGCGCGGGAGATTTCTGTATAAATGGGTAGTATAAAACTTATAGTTATAAAATAGCTAACAGGGCTCTATAGATTTTATGTCGTATAATTAACAATCTTAAATATATGATATATTGATTTCCGGGTGGAAACCGCGTTGAGGACTTTGAAGTAGTCGACGTTTCGCGCTCTGTTGCAAGAGGCATCTTCAGGACTAAGTTATCAAACCAAGCGCTAAGAAGATACTGTCGTCTGTTTGGGCGGGTCTTTATATATGAGGGGACTGGTGTGACCAGATGGTGTTTGGAGTGGGGGTAACGTAGTGGAAGGGGTGGGGTTAACAGGTGGGGGTAACGTAGTGGAAGGGGTGGGGTTAACAGATGGTCGGCCAGCAGGTAGAAGCGGTTGGGACAGGACTGATTTCCAGGTATGATGTAAGTGAAAACCATCATCTCTATTAATATTGGAGGGGTGTTTTAGGATTTCTATTGATTCACGGATCCTTCTAGGGTAGTAATGGGATTCACGGGCGAGGACTTTGGTTTGTGCAAACAGGATGTCATGTCCCGTGTTATATCTGTGTTCAGCGAGAGCTGAACCAGCGATTTGTCGCAATCTAGTGCAGCGTTCGTGCTCAGATACTCGGACGCTTACTGATCGCTTCGTCTCGCCAATATAGACACTTCCACAGGAGCATGGAATCCGGTACACACCAGAGGAAAGAAGAGGAGGGATTTTGTCCTTTGTAGAAGGAAGTAAGTCCGATAGTTTGGAAAGGGGTTTGAATATCGGTTTTATGTTGTGCTTGCGGAGGATGCGTCCAATACGATCTGTCGTACCCTGGACGTAAGGAAGAAAAGCGGTTGCGATTGGGACGTCGGGATGCTGATGAGGTGTGTTATCTGTTGGGTTTAGGTGTCGGGAAATGGTTTTAATTAGGGATGTAACGGAGGTCCGCCTCCGCCTCCGTAAAGACGGAACTTTCGTGTGTTTTTCAACCTCCGGCTCCGCCTCCGCCTTCGCATTTTCGTTGACGGAGGTATAGCGGAGGCGAAGGCATGAATACACGCCGCTCACTACAGCGCGACGTGTGCCCGTACATCAATTGCTACGGTGCCGCCGGCGCCGCCAGCCATACGCCGACAAAAAGTTAAAGCATTGCCAACATGCCGCTTTCGTTTGACACCTGATTGGCTGTCGGTAAAGATTTTTGTTATTTTCGGATGCATTTTGCAGTTGCAGGTTTAGTTTGGAGACCATTTCGCCTATGTCTATTTTTTTATTATGAGTTTGTATTTTATTTTCAAATATTTTTTATTTATATATAATTTTCATAACCTCCGCCTCCGCCTCCGCCTCCGGGAAAGTCGACACATGACCTCCGCCTTCGCCTCCGTCACCGAAATTTCACCTCCGTAACATCCCTAGTTTTAATTATCGAGAACTTGGGGTAGTTGTTTTGGGATAAGACTTTGGTTAAGTGGTCAAGTTCGTTTTGGAGGTATGTGGGGTGGGTAATAGAAATGGCTCTTTTCACAAGGGTATTGATGACAGCTTGCTTCTGAGCGGGGTGATGGTGGGAATTGGCATTGAGGTATCTATCGGTGTGAGTGGGTTTCCTATACACGGTATGTACAAGGGAGCCGGATGGAGTGCGAGTAACTAGGACGTCGAGGAAAGGGAGAGAGCCATCTGTTTCCACTTCCATGGTGAAGCGTATGTCTGGGTGTTGCTGGTTGAGGTAGTCGAGAAAATTGTTTAAGGATTGCCGTCCATGTGGCCAAATTACGAAGGTGTCATCCACGTATCTGAACCAACATTTGGGCTTGAGGTTGTGGGATTCGAGGATTTGTTGTTCAAATGCCTCCATGAAAATGTTGGCCACAACAGGGGATAAGGGTGAGCCCATGGCAGCTCCCGAAACTTGTTCATAGAACTTGCCTCGGAACTGGAAGTAAGTGGAAGATAGACAAGCACCTACCATGTCAGCGTAACAAGAAGGTTGGTTATCAGATGTAAGGAGTTGTGTAATTATGGTGATGGTATCCTGGATTGGAACCCTGGTAAATAAGGACTCAACGTCGAAACTAACCAGGAGGTCTTGGGGATCAAGGGACAGGTTTTGGATTCTTTGCACAAAATGTTGGGAATTGAGGATGAAGGAGTCCGTGTTACCGGTATATTTGTGTAGGATGTTGGCAAGAAACTTGGAAAGAGCATAGGTAGGACTGGCAATTGAACTGACTATAGGGCGTAGCGGTATATTAGGTTTGTGGATCTTAGGTAAACCATACAGTCTAGGAGGTCGGGAATTTCTCGGAATAAGGGCTTGTTGTGTGTCTTTCGGGATGGGAGATTGTTTGATGAGATCTGTAATCTGGCGGGATAGGCGGGAAGTAGGGTCACGACTAAGGATACGGTATGACGGGTCGTTGAGCAGAAAATTCATTTTCTCTTCATAGGATTGGGTGTCAAGGATGACAGTAGTGTTACCTTTGTCAGCTTTGAGGATGACGATATCAGTGTTGGATTTTAGGGATTTGAGAGCGGTTAGTTTGGACTTGGAATAATTTGGTGTTGGGGGTTTGGCATGTTTAAGGATTTTAGTGGTTTCGTGACGTATGGGATCGGCAACGTCGGGTGGAAGTTTAAAGATAGAGGATTCTACTGAGGAAATGATGGATTCTACGGGAATATGTTTTGGAGTAAGGGCGTAATTAAAACCTCTTAAATATATGGCTGAGTGCCTTCAATAAAAAGTTACATCTAGCACACCATAACCAAAATTATTAGGTTTTTGTGCATGATATTTGTCAAACGTCAGTTGCTGCTTAACTTTTATTAAAGTTTTATGCACCATAATGATGTGGTCAGGCACATGACTTTATGATACAATAGATATATAAAATTAATAGTTTAGCTGCATGAGATTCTATTTGATCGAGATCTATCGTGTCTGCATTAAAATTAAACAAATTAGCAGGCTGTTCCGACACTAGCGTTGCGACATATATCTCTATCATCCGACGTAGTGCCACTGGACACACTACGCATGCGGCAACTTCGTGGATTCGATTGGCTGTATTGGATCCATAGGTTGCCACACTGCGGCGTTAGTGAGCTGCCACATGTATAAGGTTTATCTATGGGCTGTCAGTGGTTTGGCGTTAGTGAGCTGCCACATGTATAAGGTTATCTATGGGCTGTTACTAAACAATAAAACTAAAATTTCAAAGTTTTATTTGTCAATATGCATCATTTACATAATAGGACGAATGAGAAACCCAAATAATAAGCAATAATCGGCACAAAAGGTACAAAGAATGCAAATAACGAAAGCAAAAACAAAAAAAAGGAGAAACGGAATGGAACGGATAAAAGGGATACATGGTATAAATGGGAAAAAGTAATAACAAATATAAAGAGGAAATTTAATATTCACGTAATTTGAAATGGTCAATTTAAAACTGCACTTAGGAATATTAGAGCAGTGAAGCTAGATGGAAAATCCAATGAAGTTGCCCCTTTGGGATCTGACGCGGTTTTAATATTATATTACGTCAGAAAATTTGATTATAGCCTAACAACCCTAAAAGCCACCTCTAACGTGCACGTTTACCGTAAAACGATCAGATTTGACCAATTTTAGCTTTTGCGCAAAATTAATCCCTATGAAATTCTGCATAAATATGGTATTTTCCACATTTTATTAACTACAGTAGCATGTACTCAAACTACAAGCGCCCTACTATACCATCTGGTTCACAGAACTGTTCCACTAGTCTTTGATGTTCGACTATTTCCATATATTTGAAAGTTTGTAATCAGGATCTACTCGATCTTAAGTACTTTAAGGCATTCTTAAGATGACAGCCAGCTTAAGATGGCAACCTTGGTTATCATAAAAACTAAAGGTTTTATGTTTAGTCAGAACATAAGTTAAATATGGCCAAACAAAACAATGTCTAGTATGTAGAAAAATATATCTTATACAGCATGTTTTAAAATTTGCAACTCAAGTGTTACATTTTCAAACTTTAAACCCGCTTTTATCAAATGAAACATCCTGTATTTATTACATCAATCGAAAAAGAAATCTGTTACTCTATCATATCATACTTGTGACCCCTATTCCTATTTTAGTTGTTGAGATATTCCTCCATATATTTTAAATTTATAAAATGTTCCTTATTATTTTATTAGCAGGCCTTAATATTCTGACAGTTATTTGGGACGTGACAGAGTTTGTAGTACATCCATATAAGTTTGTATTTTTCTTAAACAATTTAGTCAAGTAGTGAGTCAAAAATGACCACAAATAGAATAAATTAATAAAAAACTGCGTGTTGTTTTAATGATTTATTTGTTAAGGATATTTACATTTGTGATTATGACAAAAAAAAATCTGATGTGGCCAGGCACATGACTTTATCATACAAAATATAAAATTAATAGTTTAGCTGCATGTGAATCTATTTGATTGAGATAAATCGTGTCTGCATTCAAATTAAACTAGTTAGCCAGGATTTGACAGATATTTTGATAGTCAATAGTATCAATAGTAGGTAATGTCAAAGCATCAGCATTTGACACTACCTACTGTCAGAATAATAGTTATTTATCTCAGTGCCGAAAGTACGGAATAGGGCGACGAGCGGTGACGCGGCGCGTCACCGATGGCGGAGCGTCGCCGTCGCATGTGAGCGAGTCGCGCTATGTAGTTTTCGGCAGGAGTGACATCAACGTTTTTTGTGTTGCTTTTTGAAAATGAAACGTATTTATAAAAAATCAAAAATGGTTATATTTCTGTACAGGAAATGTTAGGTTGATACAGTCCCTGCGTCTTACCCTATCCGACCAATGTAATATTTTTCCGCGTATGAAAGGCGATAGCGAAAATGTTTTGGTTCGCTATGCGCAGGCGCGCTGACTGAATTTGACCGCGAATTTTAAACAACACTGTTGCGGCCTAATTTGCGCATGCGCGTAGTGCTCGCGCATGCGCGTAGAGCATGTTGTGATTGTAGAAAGAAATAGAATAGAGTATCTTCCATTTCGCTTTGAAACCTGAACAACCTCTCTTTCTAGGCGCATTATACCAGTATAAGTTATTTGGGTTGATACCACTTCTACGAAACGTCAAGTTTTAAAAGCTAATTCAAATTCTGACAGATTTATATTCGTTCATGTCACATCCGTACCAACATACTAAAATATAACTACACTCATCGCTATACTTTATTTACAATTTTCTCAATTTATCGTTTTTACAATTAGATATAACAACGGGTTGATATTTCTTCTCAACAAACAATCAAATTTGTGATCTGATTTTATTTGAATTTTGTACTTTTTTTGTACAACGTTCCAAAGCGGCTCCCCAACCTCTGAAGGAATCTGTTTTCGAGTGTGACAGCCATAGACATTTCTGTGGTGACAGCACAAAAAAATATTTGTCAAAATCCTGGCTACTATGTAGCTTCATATCAATGCAGATGCGACCGATCTCGATCAAATAGAATTTGCTCTTGCAGCTAAACTATTAATTTTACCAAAAAATGTCATAGGCATAAATTATTCAAAATTTCCTCTGCTTTAATTTATTATTTAACTATTTTGACGAAATTACAGAAATAGCGGCTCAATTGCAAAATCGTTGAAAAATGCTAGGAGTAAATAGCCCGTTCCTTTGGACCCTTTTGAACCAAAAGCTTTTCAGCTCTAAGTTTAGTCATGAAACTTCTAAATATGAACTTTCGTCCCGATTCCTTAAGTAGTTTCCCCGGAACCGTCTCCACAAAAAACGGGTACACACACACATACACACACACACACATACACACACACACACACACACACACACACACACACACACAGACATTTTTTTGTACCTTGGTCAAAAATGTTCAGGGGACCCAAAAAGACCTATTTCCGCTAAAATCTCAATTTTTTTTTTCGGCACGATTACAATACTTTACATACTGCGTATGATAAAGTAATTAATAGTTTTGTTGATGTTTTTCTAAAATATTACTTACATGCATGAAAAATAAATTTAAAATATCCTTACTGACATATTTTTCTATTGATGAATTACTATATTTAGAAATACCAATTCGTTAAAAATTATGTTGTAAAGGGTCACAGATAATAAAATACACTATCTATTTGCCTATCAAAATATCAAATGTGATGGAATGTAATGTTTCCACAAAAATGATCTCCATATTCCATTTAACAAAAATCAAATTTTAAAGTTTGAACATGTAACACTTATAAACACGCAGTAGATATAATGATATGCTAAACATTATTTCATTTAACCATACTCATAGTATCTAGTTATGTTTAATAAAAACCAAGATGTTCATTATGAAACCAGATCGCAAAAATCATCGAGAAAGTACGAAAATCAAAACCAACTCAAAAGTTGTGGCATTGCGGTACGGAAACCTGATAGAACTTCTTTTTGGTACCTGCAAACAAAAAGTTAAATAAAAATTATATGATTCCATTCCAACTCTCTTTGAGGACTCTAGTGGGTATAAATTAGCAAGAAAAAGTAGTAAGCACTTTCCGCGCAGAATTTTATAAGGATTATTTTTGTACTAAAGCTAAAGTTTCCTATTTGTGAGCGTTCTGCAGTAAAATGCGTAAACCACCAAAAATACACGTTGGGGTGTTTTCAGGGGAGCCAGGCTCAAATAAAAAATTCAGGCGCCAGCGAATATTTAAACACTTTCCAAGCCGGATCCGTAAAGCTTAACTTTATTGGATTTATTTCCCTTATTTTTGTTAATTTTACTGTATAGTCCAGTCATTATATACGTTTGGAAATGCAAAAGAACCGAGAAGGCTAAATTTTTGATATGACGTGGGGGGGGGGTGCTAGAAAAGATTAACTTCAAATTGCATTTTCCTATGTACATGCCATCTTGAAAAAAGGGCTAAATTCAGTTTTCTTACAATACCTCGGTTCTCCGTTGAGATACGATAATTTTTAATTAATGCTTTTTTACGGTCTGCAATTAACGTCTCTTACATTCTTTTACATATCACTCATCATTATTGAGATATCGATCGAAAAAGGCAAAATTTAAGGGAGGTGGTGAAATTTGTTTTTTGCTATTTTCTCTTTTCTCGCGATAGATATCGAAAAAAATTAAACTTTTAGAGCAGTTCCGACCTACAACTTCGTTTTCTATTTCTATTTCCTTCGATCAAAATTACGAGCTCTAGCGCGCCGCAAAGTCGGTAACTCCGTGCCCCGCTTTGATTTAGCTGCCCGCAGGGTTGTATGCACACGCCAAAACAGATGAAAGGTTGTTCGGGGAATTATTGGGATACAAAATAAATAAATAAACCAGACAAATTATGTTACAAAGACATAAAATTTATTGAGCAAATAATTTTTACTTTATCATACGCAGTATGGTAAAGTATCGTAATCATGCCGAAAAAAAAAATTGAGATTTTAGCGGAAATAGGTCTTTTTGGGTCCCCTGAACATTTTTGACCAAGGTACAAAAAAATGTCTGTGTGTGTGTGTGTGTGTATGTCTGTGTGTGTGTAAACGATTTTTGTGGCGACGATTCCGGAAAAACTACTAAAGGTATCGGGACGAAAGTTCATATTTAGAAGTTTTATGACCAAACTTAGAGCTGAAAAGATTTTGGTTCAAAATCGTCCATAGGAACTGGCTATTTACTCTTAGCATTTTTCAACGATTTTGCAAATGAGCCGCCATTTCTGTAATTTCATCAAAATAAATAAATAATAAATTAAAGTAGAGGAAATTTTGTATAATTTATGTCTATAACATTTTTTGGTAAAATTAATAGTTTAGCTGCAAATTCTATTTGCAAATTCTATAGCGAATTCTATTTTACGAGATCGATCGCATCTGCATTGATATGAAACTACATAGTAACCAGAATTTTGACAAGTATTTTTTTGTGCTGTAAAACAGCTAATTTCATGAGAGGTTGGAAAACCGCTATGGAACGTTGCCGCTCTAGTGCGGCAAATTACAAATTTCAAAGAAAATAAGATCACCAATTTGATTGTTTGTTGATAAGAAATATCAACCCGTCTTTATATCTAATTCTAAAAACGATCAATTGATAACATTGTAAATAAAGTATAACGATGAGTCATGAACAAATATAAATCTGTCAGAATTTGAATAGCTTTTTAAGGTGCGTTTTCATTAGTGCTAATGGCAGTGGTAGCAGACGCCATTTTAGTATTTCTAATAGAAAATTGCTAGTGACTCATGTTTATGTACATCCAAACTAATATGTGTCACTATCACGATATGTAAGAAATACTATAATTTTGTATTCTACCACCGCCATTACCTACCATTACCACCAATCGGAACGCACCTTTAAACTTGACATTTCGTCAAAGTGGTACCAACCTAACATTTCCTATACAGAAATATAACCATTTTTTATTTATTATTTTTTAAATGCGTATTTCTCAAAAAGCAACACAATAAACGTTGATGTCACTCCTGCCAAAAACTAGATAGCGCGACTCGGTCACATGCGACGGCGACACTCCGCCTTGGGTGACGCGCCGCATCACCGCTCGTCGCGCTATTCCGTACTTTCGGCACTTGTGACATAAATAACTAATATTCTAATGACGTAGTGTAGGTAGTGTCAAATGCTGATGCTTTGACAATACCTACGATTTATCTCAATAAAATAAATTCTCATGCAGCTAAACTATTAATTTTATATATTGTATGATAAAGTCATGTGCCTGGCCACATCAGATTTTTTGTACAGCCAAAGATAATAATTAATTAAAGCGCCCCCTTTTTTATATTTTTTGTCGTTTCGATGGTCCTGGCTGAAGAAGTTCTTCCTTGGTTAACTATTCGAGTTGTGGAGACTCTTGAACCACAGGAAATGATGCTGGGATGGTCGAAACATCATCATCGTCGTCGTCGTCGTCGTCGTTGAATAGAATGTCGGCTCTGGCGATGTTGTTGCATGTTTGCGCACTACAATGCAGGCAAATAACGGAGCAACTAATTCCTGCTTTTCTGCACCCACAAGCAGCCTCACACTTTCCTTTACATTTGCACGAAATGAGTTTTTAAAGTTCAGTTGGTGCGGGTTCGGCTATGGTGAACACGCTCTACAAGTATCATACTAGACAATTTTCCGATATCTATCACGAGAAAAGACAAATTTCACTACCTAAATTATTTACTTTCTCGATCGATATCTCAATAACTATGACTAATAGGTAAAAAATATATAGTACCTAAATTGTAGAACGCGCAAAAAGCAACAAAAAAGCATTGATTCAAAATTATCGTATCTCAACGAAAAACCGAGTTATTGTAAAGGACCTGATTTTAACACTTTTTTCAAGCTGCGGTAAATGCACATTAGGGTGGTCCAAAAAACGGACCTTTCGCTAGAGGGCAACGATCCCCACCAATTTGTTCCATTTCCAGAAAAAAAATCACCACAAATTTGAGAAAAATTGGTTAACGCGTGCCACCGAGCACCTCAAATTTCCCATTTAAAATACATTGCAAAAATGCACCTATTTTCCTTTTTTCACGTTTCGGATTTAGAAAAAAGTTGCTGGAGATTATCAGAAATTGTTCAGAACTCCCCAAGAAACAAATCCACAACCGCTATTTTTGTTCACCACCCCCTACCCTCGCCATACGACCCTAAATATGAGACAAAACTTGCCCCAAATTTACAATTTTACAATGTTACGTGTTTTATTATCGTTTTTGGCAGAAGTGATTATTATTGGATTATTGACATATTTTTTTTTTCATTTATTAACTAATTTGAAATTGTTTAAACGAACCCATTTGTTTAAACAAATATTTACATTGTAATGGACATAATTTTCTATAATTTTTGCATAAATTATTATTAGATTATTGGCAGTTTTATGACACTTGCCAACTAATTTGTAATTTTAAATGGAAATAAAACCTCTTTGATCCTTTGCTAATTATTTATTTTAATAGGTACCGGTTTCAATCATCGTGTGATCATCATCAGCCTAAATCTACAACGCAAAAATATGCAATTACAAAAATTGCTTCCTGTGATGAAGCAGTTAAGGACAAAACAACATTTTAAAAAATATAGCCATTGAGTTAAACAGTAAAATAGTCAAACATAACTTACGGTCAAATTAGTGAAGTATAAATTAAGAAAACATGAGGAACATCGACGACGGACATGTGTGCAAATTGGAGAGCGGACGGAAATGAAAATAGGAAAACATGACGAGCACGTCTGTATGCAACCAAGATCGCAAATGACGTCACATGTATATAAATGCACGTTACAGGTTTCTACTTCGTCTCACACAGGCCGGAATGGAAGATACTCTTGAAAAGTGGATAGTGAGGGAAATTAATTTGATCATTAAGTAAATTGACATGTTTGTTACGATTTAGTTTTTATATTTCGTATTGTTCAAGTAAATCAAGTGTGTAACCTTTTTTACATCTATGCAAGAGTTTGAAATTTTTGTAATCCAAATTATGACCTGTTTCAAGTTTGTGTTTAAATAAATTTGAAGAATTTCTAGTTTTATGTTCATTGATTCTTTGTAAAATATTCCTTCCAGTCTGGCCTATGTAAGACGAAGAACAATTAGAGCAGCTGATCGAGTGGACACCAGAACAATCAGTGATAGGGGTGGGGATTTTGAAATTGGAGAGTAAATTATAAATTTGAGTAGAACTTTTAAATGCAGGAAAAATATTGAATTTGGGGAGAATTTTGTTAAGTTTGACGGTAGCTTTATTATAGGAGAAAAGTCTGTAAATTCTGTCTAATGGTTTCTGACTAACATAAAGTGGGTCTGTTTTAATTAAGGAATGTCGCAAAAGGCGGTCGACGTGTTTTGTCGGGAAAGAGTTTTGCAAAGCAAGATCGTATATAAAATTAAGCTCTTCAACTTTAGAATCGAGTTCTAAGGGATAAGTAAGACATCTGTTGAGCATAAAGCAGAAAGAAGCTAAACGTTGTGAAAGAGGATGCGCCGAATCAAAAGGGATTATTGTTGGAACGGATGATGGTTTTCTAAAAATGTCAAATTTTAATCTATTGTTAGTTTTAGTCAATGTTAAGTCAAGAAAGTTTAAAGTATGGTTGTCTTCTATTTCCAAAGTGAATTTCGAATTTTCAAATTTGAACACATGTCTCGTCATCGATGTTCCTCATGTTTTCTTAATTTATACTTCACTAATTTGACCGTAAGTTATGTTTGACTATTTTACTGTTTAACTCAATGGCTATATTTTTTAAAATGTTGTTTTGTCCTTAACTGCTTCATCACAGGAAGCATTTTTTTATTGCAGTTTTTTGCGTTGTAGATTTAGGCTGATGATGATCACACGATGATTGAAACCGGTACCTATTAAAATAAATAATTAGCAAAGGATCAAAGAGGTTTTATTTCCATTTAACATTATATTCGCCTTTGAAAATTATGGACTCATTCAACAATAATTTGTAATTGTTTAAACAAATACTATTTGTTTAAAGAAACATATACATTGTTACCGACAAATTTTTTATATTTATTGTGGAAACTAACTAAATTATTAGAATTTTTTGATATTTATTAACGAATTTGCAATCCATTAATTATTTTCCATTTTTTAAACAATTTTCTTGTGTTTTTCCTTTTGTAGAAATTATTATTGGTACATTCTTGGTATGTTTTTTGTAATTTGTTACTTAAGGTGAAATCGTCAGACAAAAGATTGTTCTTATTTAGCGTAAAATCATAATTTGATAAAAAAAGTTGGGTATTCCTAAACTGATATCGCCATCTCATTTCCCCCTTTGCGTCCTACAAGTTTATTTACGACACTTTTGTCGTACCATGCATATTTCTCGAGATATTTAGGAGTCTCAAGTTAAAAGGACCACCTGGTATACTGGGTGATTCAATTTCGAGCCTCACCATGGGGATCTAGCTGATTAGTCGAGATAGAGCCTATGTTTAAATTTGACAAAATTTCGTATTTTTGTGCTAATCAATGATCTGAAAAGATCATTGATCATTTTTCATTTCCCAGATATCCACAAAATACTGAAATGTTAAGATATCGTTTTGAATTTTTTATTCAAAACCAGATGTAGCTACACATTTGAAACAAAAACATTCTACAGGTACTTTTTAACAAGGAATGCACTGTCATTTGTTAATTTGAAATAACATCAAAGATGGCGGCGTAACCATGGCCAACTTTTGTTTTTCTTATGGGCGCCAACTTGAATTTTGGCATTTTCCGATAGTCGTGTTTTCTTCTCATTTCTGCAATGTATAACATGTTACCATTCTTTTTTTAAAAAATGGTGTAATAATCAAAAACCTTCAGGTACCCAACTGGAGCTTGGTTACAGACCGCCGGAGTCATTGCCAAGCAACGCCAACAAAATGCACTTGGATCAAGCAACGCCCTCAGCGTTGCTGAAGGCTTTTCGATTATTACAACATTATTTAAAAAAATATAGCTAACATGTTATACATCGCAGAAATGTGAAAAGACACGACTATCGGAAAAAGTCAAAATTCAACATAGCGCCCATAAGAAAAACAAAAGTTAGCCATGGTTACGCCGCCACCTTTGATGTTATTTCAAATTATAAAATTACACAGCATTCCTTGTTAAAAAGTACGAAGAAAAAAAAAAACAAACACAGTTTTTACTATTTCGATTTGGTCTTTGTGGCTTAGAGTTGTGACTCAGATTATAGGTATTACAGTTTTTTATTACTTTATCATACGCAGTATGTAAAGTATTGTAATCGTGCCGAAAAAAAAATTGAGATTTTAGCGGAAATAGGTCTTTTTGGGTCCCCTGAACATTTTTGACCAAGGTACAAAAAAATGTCTGTGTGTGTGTGTGTGTGTGTGTGTGTGTGTGTGTGTGTGTGTGTGTGTGTGTGTGTGTGTGTGTGTGTGTGTGTGTGTGTGTGTGTGTGTGTGTGTGTGTGTGTGTGTGTGTGTGTGTGTGTGTGTGTGTGTGTGTGTGTGTGTGTGTGTGTGTGTGTGTGTGTGTGTGTGTGTGTGTGTGTGTGTGTGTGTGTGTGTGTGTGTGTGTGTGTGTGTGTGTGTGTGTGAACGATTTTTGTGGAGACGATTCCGGAGATACTACTGAAGGTATCGGAACGAAAGTTCATATTTAGAAATTTTATGACCTAACTTAGAGCTGAAAAGCTTTTGGTTCACAAGGGTCCAAAGGAACTGGTAGTTTATTCTAAGCATTTTTCAAGGATTTTGCAAATGAGCCGCCATTTCTGTAATTTCGTCAAAATAGTTAAATAATAAATTAAAGCAGAGGAAATTTTGAATAATTTATGTTTATGAAATTTTTTGGTAAAATTCATAGTTTAGCTGCAAGAGCAAATTCTATTTGATCGAGATCGGTCGCATCTGCATCAATATGAAAGTACATAGTAGACAGGACTTTTACAAATATTTTTTTGTGTTGTCACATTCGAAAACAGCTGATCTCATCATAGGTTGGAGAACCACTATGGAACGTTGCCGCTGTAGTGCGGCAAATTATAAAATACAAATTTCAAATAAAATAAGATCACCAATTTGATTGTTTGTTGATAAGAAATATCAACCCGTCTTTATATCTAATTCTAAAAACGATAAATTGAGAAAATTATAACTAAAGTATAGCGATGAGTGTAGTTTTATTTTAGGTTGTTGACCTAACTTAGGTGCGTTTTCATTAGTGATAATGGCAGTGGTAGCAGACCATTATAGTATTTCCAATAGAAAATTGCTAGTGACTCATGTTTATGTACATGCAAACTAATATGTGTCATTATCACGATATGTAAGAAATACTATAATTTCGTATTATACCACCGCCATTAGCTGCCATTACCTACCAATCGGAACGCACCTTTAAACTTGACGTTTCATCAAAGTAGTACCAACCTAGCATTTACTATACAGAAACCCTTTATTTTTTTTTTAATACGTATTTCTTAAAAAGCAACACAATAAACGTTGATGTCGCTCCTGCCAAAAACTAGATAGCGCGACTTGCTCACATGCGACGGCGACACTCCGCCTTCGGTGACGCGCCCCATCACCGCTCGTCGCGCTATTCCGTACTTTCGGCATTTGTGACATAAATAACTATTATTCTAATGACGTAGTGTAGGTAGTGTCAAATGCTGATGTTTTGACAATACCTACGATTTATCTCAATAGAATAGATTCTCATGCAGCCAAACTATTAATTTTATATATTGTATGATAAAGTCATGTGCCTGGCCACATCACTAATTTGGAAACAAAAATATACAATGTTACGCACATATTTTTCTTTTTTCTTGAGAAATTACTATTAGGTTATTGCCATTGTCTGTCATTAATGAACTAGTTTGCGACGATTTTTTTTGGCAAAAACAATTTTTGTATTTCTGGTCTTTTTACTTTATCATACGCAGTATGCTAAAGTATTGTAATCATGCCGAAAAAAAAAATGAGATTTTAGCGGAAATAGGTCTTTTTGGGTCCCCTGAACATTTTTGACCAAGGTACAAAAAATCTGATGTGGCCAGGCACATGACTTTATCATACCATATATAAAATTAATAGTGTAGCTGCATGAGATTCTATTTGATCGAGATCGGCTAAGTCTGCATTAAAATAAAACTACTAGAACTAGACTAGAGATATTTTGATTATATTTAGAGTAGGTAATGTCAAAACATCAGCATTTGACACTACCTACTGTCACGATACTGTACGAGCGATCTCGATGAAATAGAATTTGCTCATGTAGCTAAACTATTAATTTTACCAAAAAATTTCATAGTCATAAATTATTCAGATTTCCTCTACTTTAATTTATTATTTAACTATTTCGACGAAATTCCAAATATAGCGGCTTATTTGCAATATCTTTCAAAAATGCTAAGACTAAACCTCCAGTTCCTTTGGACACTTGGTTCAACAGAAAGCTTCTAAATATGGAGTGTTGTCATACTACGGATGATAAAGTAAAAAGGTTCTGGTTCTGATGATTAATATATTATATTGGCTTCTAGCGTACTATATTTTCGAGTTTTACGCAGTCTTCAGTGCTAACTACAAAAGGTCATAAAGAATTATGCTCAATATTCCAAATAAGTTTTAAGGTTAACATACCGTCTTACAATCTTTCTTGTATTTATTCGCGAGTGCTATCCGCACTCGAAATATTGTTTTTCAATATTGTTTCAATATTGTTTCACCTAGCTCCTCATGCCAATTCTCCATGCATTTGCGTGTTGAATTGACGTTTCGCAAACGCTGACGTTCCAAATACTGTCAAAAGCATCCAAATATCTTGGCTACCTAGTATTAATACAGACACGATTTCGATCAAATAGAATTTGCTCCTGCAGCTAAACTATTAATTTTACCAAAAAATGTTATAGACATAAATTATACAAAATTTCCTCTACTTTAATTTATTATTTATCTATTTTGATGAAATTACAGAAATGGCGGCTCATTTGCAAAATCGTTGAAAAATGCTAAGAGTAAATAGCCGGTTCCTTTGGACCCTTTTGAACCAAAAGCTTTTCAGCTCTGAGTTTGGTAATAAAACTTCTAAATATGAACTTTCGTCCCGATACCTTTAGTAGTTTCTCCGGAATCGTCGCCACAAAAATCGTTTACACACACACAGACATACATACACACACACACACACACACAGACATTTTTTTGGACCTTGGTCAAAAATGTTCAGGGGACCCATAAAGACCTATTTCCGCTAAAATCTCGAAAAAATTTTTCGGGACGATTACAATACTTTACATACTGCGTATGATAAAGTAAAAAATCTGATGTGGCCAGGCACATGACTTTATCATACAATATATAAAATTAATAGTTTAGCTGCATGAGAATCTATTCTATTGAGATAAATCGTAGGTATTGTCAAAGCATCAGCATTTCACACTACCTACACTACGTCATTAGAATAATAGTTATTTATGTCACAAATGCCGAAAGTACGGAATAGCGCGACGAGCGGTGATACGGCGCGTCACCGAAGGCGGAGTGTCGCCGTCGCATATGAGCGAGTCTCGTTATCTAGTTTTTGGCAGGAGCGACATCAACGTTTATTGTGTTGCTTTTTAAAATACGTATTTAAAAAAAATAAATGATTTCTGTATAGTAAATGCTAGGTTGGTACCACTTTGACGAAACGTCAAGTTTAAAGGTGCGTTCCGATTGGTAGGTAATAGTAGCTAATGGCGGTAGTAGAATACGAAATTATAGTATTTCTTACATATCGTGATAATGACACATATTAGTTTGCATGTACATAAACATGAGTCACTAGCAACTCTCTATTGGAAATACTATAACGGCGTCTGCTACCACTGCCATTATATTATTAAAAAGGTAATTCAAATTCTGACAGATTTATATTTGTTCATGACACATCCCTACCAACATACTAAAATAAAACTACACTCATCGCTATACTTTATTTATAATTTTCTCAATGTATCGTTTTTAGAATTAGATATAAAGACGGGTTGATATTTCTTATCAACAAACAATCAAATTGGTGATCTTATTTTATTTGAAATTTGTATTTTATAATTTGCCGCACTACAGCGGCAACGTTTCATAGTGGTTCTCCAACCTCTGATGAGATCAGCTGTTTTCGAATGTGACAAAACAAAAAAATATTTGTCAAAATCCTGGCTACTATGTAATTTCATATCAATGCAGATGCGACCGATCTCGATCAAATAGAATTTGCTCTTGAAGCTAAACTATTAATTTTACCAAAAAATGTTATAGGCATAAATTATTCAAAATTTCCTGTACTTTAATTTATTAATTAACTATTTTGTCGAAATTACAGAAATGGCGGCTCATTTCCAAAATCCTTGAAAAAGGCTTAGAATAAACTAAAAAGCTAAACTATTAATTTTACCAAAAAATGTCATAGGCATAAATTATTCAAAATTTCCTCTACTTTAATTTATTAATTAACTATTTTGTCGAAATTACAGAAGTGGCGGCTCATTTCCAAAATCCTTCAAAAAGGCTTAGAATAAACTACCAGTTCCTTTGGACCCTTTTCAACCAAAAGCTTTTCAGCTCTAAGTTTGGTAACAAAACTTCTAAATATGAACTTTCGTTCCGATACCTTTAGTAGTTTCTCCGGAATCGTCGCCACAAAAATCGTTTACACACACACATACACACATACACACATACACACACACAGACATTTTTTTGTACCTTGGTCAAAAATGTTCAGGGGACCCATAAAGACCTATTTCCGCTAAAATCTCAATTTTTTTTTTCGACACGATTACAATACTTCATCATACTGCGTATGATAAAGTAAAAATGTCTGTGTGTGTGTGTGTGTGTGTGTGTGTGTGTGTGTGTGTGTGTATGTGTGTGTAAACGATTTTTGTGGCGACGATACCGGAGAAACTACTAAAGGTATCGGGACGAAAGTTCATATTTAGAAGTTTCATGACCTAACTTAGAGCTGAAAAGCTTTTGGTTCAAAAGGGTCCAAAGGAACTGGTAGTTTATTCTAAGCCTTTTTCAAGGATTTTGCAAATGAGCCGCCATTTCTGTAATTTCGTCAAAATAGTTAAACAATAAATTAAAGTAGAGGAAATTTTGAATAATTTATGCCTATGACTTTTTTTGGTAAAATTAATAGTTTAGCTACAAGAGCAAATTCTTTTTGATCGAGATCGGTCGCATCTGCATTGATATGAAACTAAATAGTAGCCAGGATTTTGACAAATATTTTTTGTGCTATCACAGTCGAAAACAACTGATTTCATCAGAGGTTGGAGAACCGCTATGGAACGTTGCCGCTCTAGTGCAGCAAAGTACAAAATACAAATTTCAAGTAAATTAAGATCACTAATTTGATTGTTTGTTAATAAGAAATATCAACCCGTCTTTATATCTAATTCTAAAAACGATAAATTGAGAAAATTGTAAATAAAGTATAGCGATGTGTGTAGTTTTATTTTAGGTTGTTGACCTAACTTAGAGCTGAAAAGCTTTTGGTTCAAAAGGGTCCAAAGGAACTGGTAGTTTATTCTAAGCCTTTTTCAAGGATTTTGCAAATGAGCCGCCATTTCTGTAATTTCGTCAAAATAGTTAAACAATAAATTAAAGTAGAGGACATTTTGAATAATTTATGCCTATGACTTTTTTTGGTAAAATTAATAGTTTAGCTACAAGAGCAAATTCTTTTTGATCGAGATCGGTCGCATCTTCATTGATATGAAACTAAATAGTAGCCAGGATTTTGACAAATATTTTTTGTGCTATCACAGTCGAAAACAACTGATTTCATCAGAGGTTGGAGAACCGCTATGGAACATTGCCGCTCTAGTGCAGCAAAGTACAAAATACAAATTTCAAATAAATTAAGATCACTAATTTGATTGTTTGTTAATAAGAAATATCAACCCGTCTTTATATCTAATTCTAAAAACGATAAATTGAGAAAATTGTAAATAAAGTATAGCGATGTGTGTAGTTTTATTTTAGGTTGTTGGTTCGGATGTGACATCTACAGTGTCATGAACAAATATAAATCTGTCAGATTTTTTTTTTTTTTTCTTTTTTTTTTTTTTTTTTTTTGACTTGTTTATTTTACGTCGGTCTAGTTCCGCAACTTAGGCCAATCACCGACGCTGAGGGCAGGCTACACACACCCAGGAATTTTGTCCTACTGAAGGAATTCCAACCTCCAGTAAGAGTTCTTTAACGTGCACGTCGCATAATGACAGCACACGGGGCCACCGGCTTTACTTCCTCATCCGATGGAAGGCGGCATGCAAAGGTATTTGTTCCCTGCCTAAAATACCAGGACAGTCGATTTTAGCCCGAGCCGGGATTCGATCCCGGGCCTCCAGCGTAGATAGCAGCCGCTCTATCCTATACGCCATCGACCCCCCTGTGTCAGAATTTGAATTAGCTTTTTAAACTTGACGTTTCGTCAAATTGGTACCAACCTAACATTTCCTAAACAGAAATATAACCATTTTTTAATTATTTTTTTTAAATGCATATTTTTCAAAAAGCAACACAATTAACGTTGGTGTCACTCCTGCCGAAAACTAGATAGCGCGACTCGCTCACATGCGACTGCGACGCTCCGCGTTCGGTGACGCGCCGCATCACCGCTCGTCGCGCTATTCCATACTTTCGGCACTTGTGACATAAATAACTATTATTCTAATGTCGTAGTGTAGGTAGTGTCCAATGCTGATGCTTTGACAATACCTACGATTTATCTCAATAAAATAGATTCTCATGCAGCTAAACTATTAATTTTATATATTGTATGATAAAGTCATGTGCCTGGCCACATCAGATTTTTTATCTTGCCAAATATGTTAACTCATTTTCAATTATAACCTATAATAATAATTAGTGTTGCAAGCACAATACTTGTTTGACCGATATCGTAAAACCTCCAAAATTACAAAAAATACGAGAAATCCTATAATAATTTTTGTCAAGAAATACGTACTAACATTGTATATTATTGTTTAAACAAATTTATTTGTACAGACGATTGTACATTAAGTAACAAATTACAAAAAACATGCGAACAATGTAACAATAATAATTTCTACAAAAGGAAAAACAAAAAAGGGGTTGTTTAAAAAAATAGAAAATGTTTAAAGAATTGTAAATTCGTTATTAAATGTCAAAAATGCCAATACTTTAATAATAGTTTCTACACATATATTTTTCTTTACACAAATGGTAATTGTTTAAACAATTGGTAATTAGTTACTATAAATGACAGACAAGCAATAATTTAATAATTTTTTCAAGAAATAAAAAAATGAGTTCGTAACATCGTATATTTTTGTTTAAACAAATGGTAATTGTGAAATTAAATTAATAAATTAAATAAAACATGTCAATAATCCAATAATAGTAATATCTGTTAATAATAAATCCGTAACTTTGTAAAATTGTAAATTTGGGGAACATTTTGCCTCATTTTTAGGGTACTGCAGGAGAGGGTGGAGGCGGTGAAAATCAAAATAGTGGTTGTGGATGTGATCTTTGGGAAGTTCTGAACAATTTCTGATAATCTCCCGCAACTTTCTTTCTAAATCCGAAACGTGCGTATATGCATTTTTCCAATTTATTTTAAATGGGAAATTTGGGGTGCTCTGTGGCCCGTGTTAACGTTAACCGATTTTTCTCAAATGTAGGGGGATTTTTTTTTCTGGAAAAGGAACCGATTGGGGGTATCGTTGCCCTCCAATAAAAAGAATGATTTTCCTAGGTATAAATTTGGACCACCCTAATGCACATAGGACACAGTTTATAAACACTGTTAATTTAACTAATTAGCAATGCATGGTAGGAACACATAATTATTAATGACTAATCAACCGTAGGGCGCAGAGCAGTAGGAACTTTGTTGATATGCGGGAATTAATAGCACTACATAGTAAAGTAAATATCCAAAGGCAATGAAACTAATTAATAATTTCACGTCAAGCGCAGTCTGCTAGATGGGTTAAATTTTGCAAAGCGTTGCGAAACCGGAACACGTGTTCGTCTTGGCATGAAAAAGCTGCAAATCGATATAGGGGCAATTCGGCTCGTTCAGCCTTATTTTTAACCGAAAACACCATGTGTGATACCGTCTACCGACCGGCACGAACACGCGAATTTGGATCAGTGCCGGTGGCGAAACACATTTTTCATACAACGACTCCATTACGCTGTATTACCTACTTAGGATATTAAAGAATGATGTGGATTTATTGTGTTCGCTACAATGGGACTTTCGGTGCAAGCTGTCAGGAATACACATAATACACCGAGATTTATTTAGAAACGCTATAAAAGAAAAAGGTAACCCAATAAAGGGCCCACATTGGTAACGGAATGGAGGATAACAAACACAAGGAAAGCGAACAAACAGATGTTACAAAGAGAACGCAATATCATAAGAGAAATTGTTATTTACATTCATATTTTTTTGTTTTGTCCGGGTTCAGTATTATTTCGAGAGCTTTGTGTTTATTGATGTATACCAACGGAAAAGCTATGCGTGGTGTTCTACGCAAGATCCTGAGTTGATAATCATTACATTAAAATGTCATTAAGATCATTAAAATGTTGCAGCGCCGTTCTTGTGTCCTCTTGAGCCATTTGAAAGAAGCATATATTTGGTAATACTGAATCCAACAAGTGTTGGTGTTGGTGCGCAGTGAAAAATGAACATCAAAACTTCAAAAAATACAAACTATTGTACTTAGTTATACTAAATGTACAATTAAACAACAAAAAGTAAATAAATACAATTTTTACTTTGGTACGAATCGATCATGAAAAACTGTTTACTAAATGATAGAAGTTCAATAAAAACTTTTAATTTTGCAAGAATCAACCAGCCGACAGCCAGAAAGTCAGACAGACAGACAGTCTCTAGAACAGTGGTTCTTAACCTTTTAGTGATGAGGGACCATTTGACTAAATTTTAGTTTTGTCATGGACCACTAAATGTTTAGAGGCAAAATAAACTATTATAAGGTTGTTGAATAAATACAAGACGTTTAAAATTATTTAAATCAACTATAGATTATTTTCTCAAGTTGAAGTTGAAGTTACATTTTTAGTGCGATTTTTGTGACTGCACACTGTTAACCAAGTGCTTAATTCTTGGTTCGGTACTGCTCAAACGCATATCGGCACTGGCAGCCAAACGATTTCGGTTTTTATTTCCAATAACCAAAAAGATTGAGAATCCCTGCTCACATTGGTAGATATAG
Organism: Melinopterus prodromus; assembly: GCA_964023965.1. Lineage (NCBI taxonomy): Eukaryota > Metazoa > Arthropoda > Insecta > Coleoptera > Scarabaeidae > Melinopterus > Melinopterus prodromus. Next base: position 45,199,323 of record OZ030394.1, read on the forward strand.
TTGAATCAATTTAACTTTGCGTGTTGTCAAAAGACTCTAAAGTGACATGCGGTAGTTACGATACGTATAAATGCATTCCCACTCTTTCTACGGCATGCTAAACTATTGACACTAACGTTGGACGTATGTCTCGGCTGACTAAGACACACGATCTCGGATGCTAAAGGTGCATACAGACCTGACGCGCCACGACCGCGACGCGCCCGCGCCGCGCCTACCGTGAGTAGACCGAGGTAGGCGCGCGCGCCACCCGCGCGCCGGCCGCAGTGGGCGCGCGCGCCACCCGCGCGCCGGTCGTAGTGGGCGCGCGCGCCTGTCATGGTTGGCGCGCGTGCCAGTCCCAGTTGGCGCGCGGGTATATCACGGCTCTTGACCATGCGCTTTACCCTCTCTCTACGAGGGAGGGAAGTCCGACGATTATTGCGGTTTGTAGTTGTATTTCGTCTGGCTTTTCAACGTCGTCATCCACCTAGTGGTTTTGGTGATTGTGTGATAAAGTTGTGAGATACTACATGTACAAAAATTGGTTTTACGAAATTTTAAGATAGGCTTGCAGTTGCGTTTACTTAACAAACAAGTAAATATCTCAGATACATTTTGAAATACAACTTCGTTAGTATTAATAATAATATATAAAAGGCATTCCATAAAAAAGTATACTTTCTTCATGTACCTACATGTACTGTATAACTAAAAATAATTTTGTGTACATTTCGTTATAGATAATTGATCAACATTAACGCATAGCTTTTGAATCGTTTTTTGAGACCGAGATCCCTTTGCATTTGCACAAACGGCCATTCTGTTTTAACGGTTCATTCACATAACCATGCTGACATTTATATTTGCTTTAAACACCCTGAATAGCCAAATAAACATACATCCACAAATAAATGTAGATACTATATCCTTGGTAACATGTGCCAGTAATAAAAATTGATTTAACTAACCATCAATTGGTTGTTTTACACGAAACTTAAGTTTTCCTGTCCATACACTCTTTTCTACTTTCGCTCGGTCCTTCCTGTAGATAGACAATAAACTATCATTTTTTTTAAATTTAAGCTGGCATCATCTGTCCACCCTGCAGACGACATGGCTCTCCGTTGACGTCCCAAGTTCTACTGCGAGAGCGAGACTCTTTGCGCTCGAACAACAAAATCATGGGACTTGCTGGCGGCTGGTCTCGGCGAACGCTGCCCGAGATAGGCGCGCGGTTGGCGCGTCGCGGGAGAGGAGCGCGCGCTTCGCGTTGTAGGCGCGGGAGAGGAGCTTAAATTGCCCGCGCGCCTGTACTTTTCCGACGCGCCAGGCGCGGCGCGGGAGCGTCGCAGGCGTGGCGCGGCAGATTTGTATGCACCTTAATATGTATACAAGTGCGCAGAAGAAAGACAGAGCTACAGCACGTCGGTCATTGGGTAGTTCGGATCTCCAGCGGCGTCGCTGACAGGAGATTCCAGGGTAACTATCAGTTGTACTGGTACTGGTATCACTTTATAATGCCGCGAAAATATTTAAATCCTCAAACGAAACAGGTTGTGGCCAATTTTATAGACTATTTTACAGCGGAAAAGGAAAATATGGGTCCCCTAATTTCTGTTAACGCAATTCAGCAATTAATTATTGTCCATTTGTCCTATTGCGAACATTGTTACATTAGATCTTAGAGAGTTGCCGATGCATTAAAAATAAGTCTAAGGACATTATCTAATATTAAAAATGCCTGATAGGCAAACAAATTGTTATGGCAAACAATCATTTTGTACCAGAAGAAAATCTCGAACTCGGAGGAAAGCAAAAACTGAAGACGTTGATGAGGGTGCAAATATGCAAGTTCGCAACACATTGTCTAACCTTTACGCTGCAAGTACTTTATTGCATTACCATATTGTTCCTGTAAACAACATTTAACAATATTTAATTCTAGGAACGCATGTTACCATTACATCGTTAAAGGAAACGCTGCGTGAAAAGTCGCGTTTGAATTTTAGTTATCGCTTCCTACAAACACTTTTTTTTCACCTTGGATTTAAATTAAAAAATGATGATAATTGAAGGGCATTAATGGCGACACTCGCCATAGCATCTATGAGAGCTGCATTTCTTAGAATGTACATGAATAATAAAAATTCTGGTCTCGAAAGTGTCCTTGCAGTTACTACAGAGGCGGATACAGGGGTGGGGTGGGCAGGGGGCGCGCGCCGGAATTTAACATGAAATAAAAATATGTTGGTCTTGCCTTCCAACTTCATATTTCGTGACCCTTGCAACTGAAGATACAAACGATACAGTCAATGTCTTTTCAGATATTGCATATCGTGATCCAATGCGTGCAAGCTTCAGTTTTTTAAATTCATTGTTGGCCTTCAAAGAATTCTCGCGGACGGTCACAATAACTACGATGTACGGTTTTTAAGTGACATTCCAGTTTTGGATTTCAAGCATCACTGGTTAGAACAGTTACGCATATTACGTATTAAGGTCTAATCTTCCTATTTCTTTCTATTGAGGTAAAGCCGACTTTAATATAATCGTGGTCATAAATGGTCATACGTGCATTTTTTTCTTAAACTCAAATTAAGTTCATTTTACTTAACTATTCGCAGATACTACCTAAGTACACTGTATCACGCCTAAATGTATACAAACGGTCACTTTTTGACATTTCAAATCCCAACTTTATACCCAACAGGATTCGTTGCTAGCTGTAAAACTGGCATTGAATTGAATAAAAATAAATAAAATCGATGACAATTCACAAGCACCGGGAACTATAGGTATTAGTAGATTTGGTAATCAAATCAGTAAATTAAAACAATTTGTGGCCTGGTATAGAACTTCAGGATATTACAGTACCTACCTACTTAGCATACTTACTTATAGCGTTTTTTTTTCGTAAAACTGGTGCGCGCTAGAATTCCACTCGCAATGCGTGAGGACTCTCTGAATCAGTGATCTGCGCATAGTCAGTGGAATTCTAGGGCGCACTAGTGTTACCAAAACAAAACGCTATTAGTTACATGTAAATAACAAACAAAACAAGGTTTGGTTTACTTACACATGTAATAAGATAACTAAGTATTTCATAAATAGTAGTCTTCGCGTCGTCAATTCGTAGTTTTTGTGATTAATTTATTTAATAAGTGCATGTTGGCTTCGCAGACGACTTTGGGTGCTTTCAGGGACCACCAGTGGTCCGCGGACCACCGGTTAAGTACCACTGCTCGAGAATATAGTTTTAATTTATCAATGCTAGAGTTTGCGGTAGTTCGTTCATAATTTACATACATACATGTAGCAATGATTCTTGAATTCACCTATTTTATCCCAACGCGTGCACCGGTTGCAGCTGCACTGAGACGGCAGTAGTCGCAAAGGCGGGTGTCGGGACGGGAGCGCTCGGTTCTAGCAAAGATATGAAGTGATTAGACCGGACAAGTGCTCCGGAGTTATTACTCCATGTGGTGTAAATTACTTTAAATTATTATTATAAAGACATATTGTGTATTATGGTGTACATACATACATAATATTTTGTGGCTTACTTTTGGCTTTATAATTTAATATTTTTCTCTCTTTTTTCCTAAATGTTAGATCATATATACCATACGCTCTGCACGTATGGACCGCACGCCACTGCTATGCACACTCTTCCAAAACATTTACTGATCGTTTAGGTGTACATATAAGGATTTTACATAACACCCAACGCAAAACAGACAAATTCGTAGACATTTTTATTATAAAAATACAATTGTGTGCACATATGTTTAACATTCTAGTACCATAGAGCAAGAGATTCTCTTGCTCTATGCTAATACTAAGTATTTTCCATAACAAAGCGGCATTCACCTTAAGTATTCAAACTCAAAACCGCTTGTTTTTATACACAGCAAAAATTCTCTGCGGAATCATTTGTATGACTCGTTCCCGGCGTTCCGGCGTAACTTCTAATGCTGTCGCATTAATCCGGTTTTAATCATCATCAAAGTTGTGTGAAGACGTAGCCTTTTCTTTTATAAAACATCAAACAAAAAAATCTATGGGTTTGATATCGGGTAATATCGTGGGCCATGCAATGTTAGCGCCTCGGCCAATCCATCTGTTTTGGAAGTGTTAGCCTGAGCATTATGAGCAGGAGGTTTATCATGAATGTACTATCGTGGCCATATATTATGTCCCCTCTTTTGAAGTCCATTTTCTCGCATATCTAGGGGCAAAAAAATGCGGAATGCTAGCTTTCAATGTGCATTTTTGTAAAATCATTGGATTAGTGGCTTGACCCACAAAAAGCTATATTATGCAATGCCAGCAATTCCTTTATTAGAAGAGCTAGAATAATGAAATATAGACTATAGGCTACCCATTAATTCATAGGTTTAAAGCTTATCACATAATCATTGTATATCTTGCATTTTCCCTACAAAAGATCGAGTTGAAGCATCTCATGATTGCTGCAATTGACGCGGCGCTCTTCGGTCTTTCGGGCGAGCGGGGGAAGGGATCGACAGCGACGCTACAAGTAGTGGCGGATCGCACGTGCATTAGTTACTAGGAACAGTATTTACGGCCACAATACATATAACGACACGGCGATTATGCCTCGCCAAAGAAATTTGGATGTCCGGCGACAGATTACCGAATTAAAAAATAATGGCAAAATGAGTCAGTAGATAACAGAACCACGAACAGGCATTTGGAAGTCCCATGGAAAGTCTTGGCAATTTAAATCGGGTTTCGGGGTTAGCATTTAAAATTAATGAACGATCTGCAAAATAATCTCTGTGTCTACAAATTTACGATGCTAAATTTGTAAAAATTTTTTTATATTTCTAAGGTTTATACGCTCAGAGCTGACGTTTGTAAAATATGTAATATATCAAGAGTTGTATTTATTTTATATTGTTTGTGCATGTATGTATTTAAATATTATTAATAAATAAACTGTTGAAACTGTTATAATAGTTTGAATATTTATGTAACAAAATCAGGCACACTTTTTAAATATTTTTTGGGTTTATCAAGCAAACTTAATTTAGTATTCACCACTAATCGGACAATCTGCTAACTCCATATTATTAGATCTATCCGCTTCCATCAAAATCTTGTTTACAACCTTATTGTATAAAACTGAAGAAAACAACGCCAATCGATAGAAGAGATTTCTTTCGTACCGGGTCACATATTATAATCAAAATTATGCAAAAATTAAGAATTTAATTGTTAGTTAAAATTACTACCTTGACAAGTTATAGTTCTTTTTGTGTATTGATAAGCTGCCACGGTTCTCTCAGCTGTGTCGGTTCTCTCCGACATGACAGCACCGCTAACGCCTCCCTTCCCCGCAAAACCCCAAAGACCGTAAAGTGTCGGAGTTTCACGTGGAGTTTCAGCACGACCTTTTGTATGAAAAATGCAAGATAAACAATGATTATGTAATAAACTTTAAATCTATGAATTATTGGGTAGCCTGTAGTCTATATTTCATTATTCTAGCTCTTCTAATAACGGAATTGCCGGAATTGCATAATATAGCTTTCTGTGGGTCAACCACTAATCCAATGATTTTACAAAAATGCACATTGAAAACTAGCATTCCGCAGGTGATTTTACTTTTTAATTCGTTGAAATCTATAGATTATTTCTGGAGTAATTAACTGCTAAAGTTAAACGAATGAAATTTACAAGGACAGCACCAGAATTTTAAAAAAAATTTTCGCCCCTAGATTTGCGAGAAAATTAAGTTCAAAACAGGGGACATAATATATGGCCACGATAGTACACCATATTAGGTTGCATGTTCAACGGAATGTAATCAATAACCTGTGCCAAAGGATTACGGTATTCATTGTCATTAACACTATTTGGCAGGTAAATTGATCCAACAACCCTACGATTTATTATGCCCAATAACAAAAAAAAATCTTATTTGGTGAATATTGAGTGTATTAAATGCGCCATCTGTTGTTAGACTTGCACTGGTCACTCCAAAGAATATATCTCAAGAAGCCAACGTGTCAGGAATTTAAAATTGTGGTGAAAAATGTAACCGGAGAATTTTATCTTTTCCATACAGGCTGAACTTTGGGAACATGTATGGATGTTCTTTCTTTTTCTTGTAAAACCAAATGACAGTCTTGTTGCTGGGGACATTTAATGCGTTGGGTCTAAAATTTGTTCTTCCAGTTGTGTTTGTCGGCCAGCGTTCACGTTGGCCCAACGTGCAAAATATGTTGGGTGTAGGATACCTCCGGTTTTGAAAACGCACACGATACTCTTCTTCTGCTCTGTTAGCATTTCCATTAGAGTAACGGTATATAACGTACTTATTTGCATACTCATTAACGTTTCTCTTGTTGAACGAACAAAAAGATCACGATAAATACAATAACTAATGAAAACTGTAGGAATAATCACGGCAGACAGGTAGAGATAAAACAAAATTAGCACAAACAAGTCATATTATGTACTTAAATCGGTTATGCTACTGGCGAAAGGGAGAAATGCCAAAGTTACAGTTATTGTTCTACAATGTTGTCGAATATATTTTTATGACAAAGTTAACGAAAAACCAAAATTAAAAACAATCTTTTTAGGCAGCAGGATAATATCAACGGAAGAAAATCTTCGATATTGTTCTTTATTCTAAATTGTAGCTTCTCCATCAATAAATAGATTTCAAATAATAACACCAATCAAGAGATCGGATATCCTGACTTTGGAGACCTGGTTAATACTCAAGTGCTAGGTACATTTTAGATAATAGATTCACTCAGAATTTGGGAAGACCAACTTTGTAGCTTTCCGCCAATTTATATACACCCTGTATAAAAAATATGAATAAGTAACCCCGTTTAACGGTTTAACGTAGTTAGTCAACCAATTGCATCTCTGTACACCCTGTTAATAAAGGAAGTGGACTTGTTTCTAAGTCGCCAAATTGGCGGATGCGCCTCGGATACTTAATATTTTAAACACACAGCACGTTTTATATTCTTAAAATTCTTAAAATGTTATGAACCAGGAACAAAATAAATTGTCCTGAATAGTTCTAGAAACCGAACAGCGTTTTGGAATAACGTGCTATTGTGCATTTAAGGGTTATATTGTAGTCATTGTTTTTCATTTTTAGTTGAACGACCCCATTACGCTGTATTACCTACCTGGGATATTAAACAATGATGTGGATTTATTGTGCTTAGTACAATAGGACTTTCGGTGCAAGCTGCCAGGAATATATGTACATAAAATACAGAGATTTTTCATTTCGAAAGCTTTTTCTTTATTAAAGTTATCCAGCTATATGAAAATTCTCACTTCAACTACATACAAAAAAAAATCTGATGTGGCCAGGCACATGACTTTATCATACAATATATAAAATTAATAGTTTAGCTGCATGAGAATCTATTCTATTAAGATAAATCGTACGTATTGTCAAAGCATCAGCATTTGACACTACCTACACTACGCCATTAGAATAATAGTTATTTATGTCACAAATGCCGAAAGTACGGAATAGCGCGACGAGCGGTGATGCGGCGCGTCACCGAAGGCGGAGTGTCGCCGTCGCATGTGAGCGAGTCGCGCTATATAGTTTTTGGCAGGAGCGACATCAACGTTTATAGTGTTGCTTTTTAAGAAAAAAATAAATAAATGATTTCTGTATAGTAAATGCTAGGCTGGTACCAGTTTGACGAAACGTCAAATTTAAAGGTGCGTTCCGATTGGTAGGTAATGGTAGCTAATGGCGGTGGTAGAATACGAAATTATAGTATTTCTTACATATCGTGATAATGACACATATTAGTTTGCATGTACATAAACATGAGTCACTAGCAATTTTCTATTGGAAATACTATAACGGCGTCTGCTACCACTGCCATTATCACTAATGAAAACGCACCTTAAAAAGGTAATTCAAATTCTGACAGATTTATATTTGTTCATGACACATCCCTACCAACATACTAAAATAAAACTACACTCATCGCTATACTTTATTTATAATTTTCTCAATGTATCGTTTTTAGAATTAGATATAAAGACGGGTTGATATTTCTTATCAACAAACAATCAAATTGGTGATCTTACTTTATTTGAAATTTGTATTTTATAATTTGCCGCACTACAGCGGCAACGTTCCATAGTGGTTCTCCAACCTCTGATGAGATCAGCTGTTTTCGAATGTGACAACACAAAAAAAATATTTGTCAAGATCCTGGCTACTATGTAATTTCATATCAATGCAGATGCGACCGATCTCGATCAAATAGAATTTGCTCTTGAAGCTAAACTATTAATTTTACCAAAAAATTTCATAAGAATAAATTATTCAAAATTTCCGCTACTTTAATTTATTAATTAACTATTTTGTCGAAATTACAGAAATGGCGGCCCATTTCCAAAATCCTTCAAAAAGGCTTAGAATAAACTAAAAAGCTAAACTATTAATTTTACCAAAAAATGTCATAGGCATAAATTATTCAAAATTTCCTCTACTTTAATTTATTATTTAACTATTTTGTCGAAATTACAGAAATGGCGGCGCATTTGCAAAATCATTGAAAAAGGCTTAGAATAAACTACCAGTTCCTTTCGACCCTTTTGAACCAAAAGCTTTTCAGCTCTAAGTTTGGTCATAAAACTTCTAAATATAAACTTTCGTCCCGATACCTTTAGTAGTTTCTCCGGAATCGTCGTCACAAAAATCGTTTACACACCCACACACACACGCACACACACACACAGACATTTTTTTGTACCTTGGTTAAAAATGTTCAGGGGACCCATAAAGACCTATTTCCGCTAAAATCTCAATTTTTTTTTCGGCATGATTACAATACTTTACATACTGCGTATGATAAAGTAATAACATAAAGTGTGTTTACTCCTGAATCATTTCTCCATAACATGTAGGACTTTCTGCCAGTGACGTATCCTTGTATTGCGAGTTAGGTGTGCAATAAAGATGTTTGTGCTGTTTGTAAATTTCCTGTAAATTTACGTTTCCGACTTAAGTTATCTTTTCTTCATCTCATAACATATCTTTATAACAATACCAACACTCACAAAAATGTAAACTGCTAGGTATGTATTTTTCCAACCCGTGAAAAATGTGTTAAATGCGTAAGCACTACTCACAGCAACTGTCATATATGTTACGATAGCGCTGTAGATAGACAACCGCATAAAACGTTAGCACGCTGAAAAATTCCTGTTGGTGACCAACATATGTATTTCATCCATTTAATTAAAAAAACGTTGCGGGTTGCCCGCAACGTTTTATGTGCTCAGCTATCCACAGACTAAAATCATCAACTCAGGAAATATATACACCTATTAGTCAGTGCACACATTTACTGATTTATGTAGTAGAAGTATTCACAACCGATAAAATGTACACTTTTACTAGTTGATCCGTAACTTTTCTAACCGACTTCAGTAGCACAAACGAACACGCAAGATCCTAAATGTACACTTTTACTACTAGAAGTGCGCTTAACGACATTATTTTGAATTCTATTGGCTCCCACTGTGCCCAACATAACATAATTTTTAACAAAAAAATATTTTTGATCGAGGAAAGGCGCAATACGAAAAAAGAATTGGTATAATATTTTTGAACAGCATTCTTAAAAGTATATTCCAGTTCTCATGCAGAGCACGTCCTGACTAATTTATTTCAATACAAACATTCCAGCAATCGTTGTCGCCCTGAACAACCAGTCATCATAATGTTTTGCAAAATACTACCCACGATGTACCAGCGTATCTTTATGATCATGAAGTCAAGTTCTTGACCGTTTTTTTAACTTTTTTTGCAGCACATGCATGAATAGGGTATTTGACTGTATTAAAAATATGGCCTGTATTATAGTCATCCTAATTGATTACAGATTAAGGAAACTATTAATTGTTATTACTTTTTACTTTATCATACGCAGTATGATGAAGTATTGTAATCGTGCCGAAAAAAAAAATTGAGATTTTAGCGGAAATAGGTCTTTATGGGTCTCCTGAACATTTTTGACCAAGGTACAAAAAAATGTGTGTGTGTGTGTGTGTGTGTGTGTGTGTGTGTGTGTGTGTGTGTGTGTGTGTGTGTGTGTGTGTGTGTGTGTGTGTGTGTGTGTGTGTGTGTGTGTGTGTGTGTGTGTGTGTGTGTGTGTGTGTGTGTGTGTGTGTGTGTGTGTGTGTGTGTGTGTGTGTGTGTGTGTGTGTGTGTGTGTGTGTGTGTGTGTGTGTGTGTGTGTGTGTGTGTGTGTGTGTGTGTGTGTGTGTGTGTGTGTGTGTGTGTGTGTGTGTATGTCTGTGTGTGTAAACGATTTTTGTGGCGACGATTCCGGAGAAACTACTAAAGGTATCGGGACGAAAGTTCATATTTAGAAGTTTTGTGACCAAACTTAGAGCTGAAAAGCTTTTGGTTCAAATGCCAATGGCATTTTTTGGTAAAATTAATAGTTTAGCTTTAAGAGCAAATTCTATTTGATCGAGATCGGTCGCATCTGCATTGATATGAAATTACATAGTAGCCAGGATTTTTCAAATTTTCGTTCTAATGACAGTACCGGGAGTGTCAAATGCTGATGTTTAGACATCTCACTATATCTACCGTCAGTAGTAAAAAGCTTCCATATTGTGATACCGTGTACGGTCCTTGCCTGACGGCGTCGGATAGGCAGCGGGTTCAGCGTGTCCAAACTGCATGTGTTCTGTTTGGTTTTGGTTTGAGGAAGTATGATCATGTATCGAATGGGCTGGGCGACTTGGGATGGTTAAACATGGATAACAGTAGGGTGTTTCATGCAGCAATATTATCTCATAAGTTGCTATCCAAGAGGATCCCACAATACCTCATGCGGAAGATACGCTGTAGAACGGATGTCCATAACCTTAATTTAAGATTCAGTGGTTTGTTTGCTCCACCTGCCCATCGCGCTGAGCTGTATAAACGGTCATTCTCTTAGCAGGTCAGTCACATACACTGGGTCTCAGGGAAGATATGAAAAAATTATCGTTAACAAGTTTTGGGGGAAGTGTTATCTGTTTGCTGAACAGGGGGGACTTTAGGCATTGAGCGAACATCGGAGGCTGTTTGAATTTTTATTTTTTATGGGCATGTGCGATGTTTTGTTGAGTTGGATTTGCTGCAATTACGTGTAATTAGACTCTAGAGTAATTTTTTTGTTTGTTTTTGTTTTGATAAGTTCTCTGAATTATTGTTATATTATTGATACAACTATGTCTTAGTTCTAGTTTGCGTAAGGGGTTGAGTGGAAGAGCAAGGCAATTTGGAAACAAGTGTGCTGATCTCCGCCCTAAATATAAATATTATTTTGTTGTATTTAATATTGTTTTGTTAATAAAGGAATTATTTATTTATTTAATTATTTATCTGTCAAATCCTGGCTGATCAATAAAACACGACTGATCAATAAAATAGATTCTCATGCAGCAAAACTATTAATTTTATATATTGTATGATAAAGTCATGTGCCTGGCCACATCAGATTTTTTTTAAAAAATATGCTTTATTTCTATAAAAAATCAAAATTAAAATTGAATTTTATTCACGTCCTACCACGTGATCGAAAACGCGAGCGAAAACGTAATTGGCTCAGTCTCCTGTGACATCATTCGTTAGTACGCTTCTGAATCTCCCGCTTGAATTTACTACGTAATTTACAAACAATAGGAAACAACTTTGTTAACGCGGTTAGTGGTAATCTACCGAAGGTTAACGCTTTGATGGTGGGATTCTACTTTAAACATAATCCTTATTTTTACGCTCCGGAACTACGCAACGTGTAAAAAGTGCAATGTAAGCATAACTTTGTAGGTTAGGTTAGTCCTAACCGTAAACTGTCAGATAATACCTGGATCGAAAATACGAACGAAACTTATTCTATAGGTAAAACCACGAGAGCTGAACGTGAGTCATTGATTTTAGCTGTTATTTTGCTGATATGTTACAGACCATTCCCGTGCGTAAGACAGAAACGCCGTGCTTTTTTATGCGTCTGTTCTTACGATTTTAAGCGATGACTCACGTCCAGCTCTCGTGGTTTTACCTATAGTCAGTTTTACTATGTCGAAGTAATCTTCACAAAAAAACACTTTATTGGCCGCTATTTATTTCTTTTGGATTTCTACGAGCCAGTCTCAACCACTTTCTTCGCAGCTTCAAATCTTGCGGAACAGCTACAAATAGTTTACTCGACGTTTTTATTGACGTATTTCTGCATTGTGGATTTATACACTATTTATAACCCATTTTTATGTAGAAATTGTGAAAACTACACATCATACAACAGAATTACCAAACGGCGACGAAGCCGATGCTTACAAGACCATATGGGCCGATTGGACATATAGTATCGTGTGACGTCACAAGACAGAAACTATCGTTTTGGCAGGACTTTTTGTGATTCAAATTTAACGCTGATTTTTATGAAATATACAGGGTCCTGCAACTAAGCTCCCGTCTTCTGTAGCTCACTTACTCATTAAGCTAAGAGTTTGACATTTTGCAGGCTTACCCTGTACTTCAAGGTACAATTCAAGAAATTATTTTTTATTATACAGGGTGTTCCAAAAATGTGCAACGCCATGGTAATATATTTTTTTAAATTGCATGCTATACATTTTTCTACACATTTGGAAGCGTTTTATGGTTGCCTACATATCACCAAAATTTTATTGAAATCGGTTGAGTGACCGCAGCGGAAAAAAATAAAAACCAAAAAAAATTGATTTTGCATCGTAGGCTTTAAAAATCAATAAAAACCACAAAATGCACCTCGTTAATAAAATTTTGCGACGTGCTTATTAAGTTAGATGTGATAGTCTCGTTAATCAAGTGACATTGATCCAAATCATACAGGGTGACCAAAATCGAGTGTCAAACTTGTCAAAGCGCGCTATTGTTCTTATTTTAAATTGGAACCCATATTTTTTTTTAGGTGAAACGATGCGGAATTAAAGAACAAATATTGCTTCTGAATAGAACCCCATCACAATTCCCAATATTTTAAAAGTTATTCGCCAAAAACTCATTTTTCAACGTTTCCAACGGCAATTTTAGGTAATAAATATCGTACGTGGCGTTGAAAAACAATTTATTACATAAAATATAACGCAGAGAGGTATTTTAGATTTTACTGTACTTAATTAACTAGTTATTCAATTGCTAAATTTACTGCAAAATTTACCTATAGCCACATTTCCGTCCTTACCGCTATAGGTAAATTATGCAGTAAATTTAGCATTTGAATAACTACTTAATTAAGTACACTCAAATCTAAAATAGATCTATTATTTTTTATGAAATAAATTGTTTTTCAACGTCACGTACGATATTTATTATCTAAAATTGCCGTTGGAAACGTTGAAAAATGAGTTTTTGGCGAATAACTTTTAAAATATTGGGAATTGTGATGGGGTTGTATTTAGAAACAATGTTTATTTTTTAATTCTGCATCATTTCGCATAAAAAAATTTATGGGTTCCAATTTAAAATAAGAACAATAACACGCTTTGAAGTTTGACAAGTTTGACACTCGATTTTGGTCACCCTGTATAATTTGGAACAATGCCGCTTGGTTAACGAGACTATCACATCTAACTTAATAAGCACGTCGCAAACTTTTATTAACGAGGTGCATTTTGTGGTTTTTATTGATTTTTAAAGCCTACGATGCAAAATCAATTTTTTTTTGGTTTTTATTTTTTTCCGCTGCGGTCACTCAACCGATTTCAATAAAATTTTGGTGATATGTAGGCAACCATAAAACGCTTCCAAATGTGTAGAAAAATGTATAGCATGCAATTTAAAAAAATATATTACCATGGCGTTGCACATTTTTGGAACACCCTGTATAATAAAAAATAATTTCTTGAATTGTACCTTGAAGTACAGGGTAAGCCTGCAAAATGTCAAACTCTTAGCTTAACGAGTAAGTGAGCTACAGAAGACGGGAGCTTAGTTGCAGGACCCTGTATAGAGAATGTAATTACGAAAAATCATGCATTTCCAAAGTAGAGTGAACGAATAAACAACACACTAAGATGGTTTTCCAATAATAGTCAAATACCCTATTGTCACGTACTATTATAATGTGTAACAAACAATTACCACTTATTATACAGGGAAAACAAGATTCACTTTCCTCCATTCACAAATAGATTTATTAAATTTGAATAAAATAAAAAGCGACGCGTCAAAGACAACACTTTATTGTCAAAGTTCAATAATCTTAACACGATCGATTCCGATTCCTTAATTACTGTGGAATCATCATCAGGTGTAGCTAAAAAAACAGAGGGTACAACAATAATATTGGTGATCCAGGTGCAAGAAAAGTATGTGTGACGCCCCTGGGCATGACCTCGCTTTATCAACGACGTAGACCATGAAATAGCTGACATGTTCTTTTGTATGTAGGTACATGTGTGATGCATTTATACAACTACAACAATCAAATCGTGGTTATTTCATCATACCAGCACAAGAATATACAAGAATATATAGAATATACAGAAGCTGCGAGGACACACCAGATTTAATCCTCAACGAATATTTGGAAATCAACCCCAACCGCAAGTTTATCAAAGTATTGAATGTTCCCGCTAGAGATTAGTACAACATTCTGACCACTGACGGCGCCACTTGCATACTGCCGAGCTTCCTGACGCGCAAAATAGCAGAATAATTTTCTTATCAATTATAAGTATTGTTTGTGTTTTGCTGCCGCTGCTTGTCCGTGAAATCGATTATTGCTATAGATATGATACAAGCCAACTATCATTGACCTCGCCCGCACAACCTGACGGTAATTATGTTTCAAGTTTGTGAATGACCTTGAAAGTATTTTGGAGCACCATATAACCTCACATTTTCAGCATGTTTATTTAATGTACACATGTTATATGTATGCCTTTTTGTATTTAAATGTGAATTTTACTATTTGTACCGATGAAATTACTTATATGTTTTTTGTTGTCCTCCACAGCTTGGCCTGACGACGGATGCGTAGACATCCGAAACCGGTAGCCAATTAGCCCAATAAAAAACGTTGGAAATCATTCTGGTTTTTATTTAATTTAACTTCATCCAACGTTATGGAGCACTTCATCACAATACAAGAATGGACGCTTCTCCTACACCATCTACGAAGAAACTATTCCACCGTTCGAACGCGCTCAACACCATTTACTTTTCCGACGCTTGAATTTTAAACGGTGAGTTCAGTTCTCTCGAGTCTTGCTCTTTTCCGTTTTGCAAATAATTTAGCCAGGGTACAACCACGATTTGATTGTTGTGTAAATTGTATAATTTGTATAAATGCATCACACATGTACCTACATAAAAAAGCATGTCAGCCATTTCATGGTCTACATCGTTGATAAAGCGAGGTCATGCCCAGGGCCGTCACACATACTTTTCTTGCACCTGGATCACTAATATTATTGTTGTACTGTCTTTTTTTTAGCTACACCTGATGATGATTCCACAGTAATTAAGGAATCGAAATCGATCGTGTTAAGATTATTGAAGTTTGACAATAAAGTGCTGCCTTTGACTCGTCGCTTTTTATTTTATTCATGATTACTACGTCAAAATATGGAGAAATTTATCACACTTATTAAATTTGCTTATAATAATTCTTTGCTTCTATAGGAGCAATTCTTTATGATAGATGACTTTACCAGTAGTGACGGATTTGTTTAAACATGCGATAAGAGAGGTAATTTGTAATCATTTTAACAGCAATGCATTTTCTCTCAATATTTATTAGCCTTTTATTAACTAATTTGCTTATTCATCCAGAGTGCAACATAACAAACACAAGCAAAAGAAGCTGTTAAACAGTTCTGAATTAATTTTTCTCTTCCGGCTTTTATCTGTTCTTTTACTAGTCTCAAAAGAAGAACACCTACAACGAACCCTTTTACTAACCATACATTTCACATACATAAGATGATTAAGTACACACGATTGTAAACGAAAATACCACTATTATTAGTAAAAAAAACTAAGTTTTAAAACTTTTCGCAAAAAAATCTAGGAATGTTGATAATATCGTAATATAATTCTTCATCAATATTCTCCATTTGTGTTAGTAAAAGTTTATTTAAATCTATTGATAATTTTAGTTGACATTGACTACTCTGTGGTAGCAAGAGTATGTAGTTTCTAGAAAGTGTATGTACATCTACTAAGTGTATAAATCCTTAAGCTTTTCTGTCAAAATTCATCGACAGTATATGTCGCAACTCGTTCACGAAGCACTCAATACTCGTTCCAAATACAGAATATCTTACAGCTGACGCTTTGCGCTGGGAATATAATTTTCATCGATTGTATAGGATCCAACAGACTCCCTTACTAGTATGCGCTCTGCAAGTACAATTGGTGCTGCGACAGGATACGTACCCTGTCGCGCATGGTAAAATTATAATGCCGTACGCATTGCCGGGAAGATCCCGCAAACGAATGATCTTTGCATGCATCGGGACACGAAATGTTGCCTCACGTAAGTTTCCCGAAAACTATCCTAAAACTTTCAGGATATCAGGTACACTTACGAAGTCTAATGTTTACTTTGCTACTTGATTCACTTTTGAAATTGCTTGAGTAATAGGTGTATAAAATTCAGAAAACATTATACGTCTTCCCCACTCTCGCGAGACATAGCGAGAGATCGCGAATTAGGAGAGTGTGGATGGCACATTCACCCAAATCCGCTAACATTTGACTGCCAGAAGTCGAATAGTTGGATAAAAATCACGCGTTCGGCGAGGGTCTCGCCATAAACCGCTTTATTTGTTCGTATTCGCGTCGATCCATTCAATGTCGGTCTAATGACGCGGCTCAAAGGCTTTTTCGTGTGTACCCAAGGTATTATTTACGACAGGGGTCTGATTTATGACATCAAACACGTGCGGTGAATCAATGCAACCCGAAAAGTAGGTAACGAATGGAATAAATTAATTAATTATTATTGATATAAAAAGATAACAAAATATTGAACACAATAAATTTATATGCAAAATACAAATAGCGTACATTGATGTTAAATTTAATATCCGATAGTATTTTTGTCTGTGTTGGTAACGTCCCCATTACTTTAATTTATCAGCAAAAAAACACATACGCAAAGTTAAAATGGAAATATACCAGATAATATTTATTTCTGTATTATTGAAGAAATGCAAATGCATATCAATAAATTAACCATACGTCTTTTAAGATTACTAATGAAAATTAAAATTAATACCAATATTAAATCAATAATTAATTAATTAGAACTAAAAAATTTATTATTTAAGTCCTTCAAATAAATCTTATTAGTTCCACGTTATTCCAGTCTTATTTTCTATGATTTCTGAATGTATTGTATCGTTTTGGTGCAGTTCTTTGATTACTTGGGCCCGCTGACAACCTGGTAAGTTGGTATTATTTTACCCTCATTAATGGGGAATGCCGCATAATAAATTAAAGTAATGGTGCTTCTCAGACATTGGCGAAAAGAGTGAGTTGTAATTTTGACTAACTCAGTATGGATATACACTATAATATTGGATTTATACCGCAATACATTATACAAAATAAGAAAATATAATTTATGCAAATAATAATTTTTGTCTGTGGAAAAACATATTACTATGTCATATATTAGTATATGGTATCTAATCAGAATAATAAATCAACAGCAATTAAGAAATTATTCAAATATTTAATTAAATTTTTATTTATGTTATTCATTTAAATATTAATTAATAATAACCACAATTTCAATGAAAGTATGCATACACACTATTGGGAGGGTGCGTGATGCAAGCGCCTCTCCCAGTGTAGGCGAGTACTATGTCCACGAGGCGTAAATGGAGCAGTTCGCAACTATATGTTACAGTTATCTGTAGTGTTTTAGTGGTCCAATCAAACTTGTATTATTATATTATTTTTGGAAAATAACTGTTAATAGTGAACTTCATTAACTTAAGTTCATTGAACTTAATTTAATTTACAATATATTATAAAATATAATTATAAACAACTATTAGGTAAGGTTATGTTTCATGTACAATTAGTTCAGGTTAAGTTATTGTTTTTTGATTAATAAACTAGGAAGGCTGTGCTGTAGGGTCCGAGATCTAGCTCATATTCGCACAGTCACTTTGAATTAGCCTGCAAAACACGTGCACAACACAAAATGAGGTTAGTTTATGTTTTGAGACTTTTAGGTTATATTGTAATTATGTAGAACACGTGCACAACACAAAATGTGTGTACTTTATGTTTTGGGACTTTTAGATTATATTGTAACTTTCTTATAAAACAAGCAATCGCACTAGACAAACCCTTTTACTCAAACTTAATAATAAGATTATATTGCTGAATTCTGAATGTAATTTGAAAATAAATTTCTTTTTTAGCTCAACATGAGTGTAATAATCTGGAAATCTATAAAATTTGCATTTCTTGTTATTTCTCCTATTATTCGTACATTTCTCAATACAACACTTATAGTGTCCCCCCATTACGAAGTTATCAATGAACGAACTGTTGCTGTGAACCACAGAATTGTATACTTATGACTTATGACAGCTAGGCATCAACATAATGCACCGCAAACTACTGAACCTTGAAACTACTGCACATCTGTAGGCCGATATTTCTCCGTTTCTCCGCCACGGGCGCCTAAACCGATTTTCGTCTCCCTTCCACGGGGCATGCACGGTGCCAATAGCACCGAATTGCCCACAGCCCACTTACTACTACTTCGTAGTTCGCGTCCTGTCGTAACATTTTTTACTGTAACTTCGTTATTAAGAGAGACATTGATGTGAATCATTAAAATCGAAATGTTCAGAAAAGATCAGGCTACTTGTTTGATTCCAATTGATACATTTGTGTGCGTATCAATTACAATCCACATATCGCTGCTAATTTCGATAAGAAAAACTTCTTACATGCTCAAAAATTAAATCTCAATTTTTAATTTTTATTTAAGGTTGACATACATTTTACTATTATTCTAATTTATTAAAGTAAATAATGTACTTTCACTAAACATCCGCACTTATGTTAATTATCTTGTATGTTCTATAGTTTTTAGCCACGCCTTAGGATGTATTTTAAGGTACTTTATTAAGAAATATGTATTTTCGATAAATTGAATTATTATTTCAATAAAATATTGGTATACATATAGAAAGAATTTATTTCTGGAGTGCATTTACTTGAAAAATTCTCGTACGGAAATTGCGGAAGTGGCATTTGTTGTATGTAGAAAATTTTATGTGCAAGTAAATGTGCATTTGAATCAACTAAAGGAGTTCGAGAAATTACGTTTCTCGTTTCATGAAATTACTTTTCTGTGTGTGTAATAAGGCCATGATTAAAAAAATTTTATATGATCGCATTACGGCTGCATTTATTTATGGTATAACCGTAAACTAAAAGCATTTCCTTGTGTATTGTGCATATAATATTGATCTATAGTTGAACAACGGTTAACACTTTATTTTCAGGTTTATATGTATGTATTAAGGCATTATTACAACTTTATGTAGAATAATATTTGCATAAAACCCATGAACATTGCCTGTTTATGCATATATAATTTAGCCAATATAAATATAAAAAGGACTGATGAAGAAAATACATCTGTGAGAACCAGAATAGTAGGTTTATAATTCTATGAGCATTAACCATTAACCATTAACACAAATATATTAATTTTAAAAAACATACATTATGAACTAACATAATTACAAATATATCCATACGGTGCCGTGCGCCGTGGGCGCTTATCCGAAATTATATTTACAATATGAGTCTTTACGATTTACCCGCCAGTGAGTGAACAGCTTGGCGGGTAAATTTTTTAAAAATAAACGACGTTAAAACGATAGAAGATGTTTTACAAAAATATTTAAAAGGTCGTAAAACGTTTTAGTCTAAAAATTATTGCTAAAAACACGAACACACACGACACGCACACGCAGCTACCGCCTCCGCCGTCGACGTCTCCTCCGTTGATCCGGCAGAAAGTCCTCATCATCGGTGGTGTCCCGCTCTGCATCATGTTGCCGAGCTCCTGTGTCCGCGTCGTCTTGTTGGTCATCCCCAGGCTGCTCAGGTGGTTCCGGCGCTGCAACCTCTTGCGGTGGTGGCAAGAGGTTGTGTAGCTCGAATGGAAAGCGATGTTTTCGCATCCTCGGTTTATCGGTGATGTTACATATGAGGGGGTTCTCATGCCGAATGGTTTTTTCATAAAATTTTGTGACGTGTTTAGCCAAAATATCTTTAATAAAAGGATACGCAGCGCGAGTATGTAAAGTTATAGTACGGTCATATCGATTGGCTCTTAAAATAATACGTAGGATTTTGTTTTGCTGGACCTGAACACGTTTCAAATGTGTACGCGCCGCGTTGCCCCACACTGGCGCCCCATAAAGCATTCCCGGTCGAATTATCGAATAATACACGAGCTTTTTATTTGCGAAATTTAGAACACTGTTACGACAAATTAGCGGGTACATTGTCCGAATGTTCCCGCTTGCTATTTGTATAATTTTGTTGATCTGGTTCCTGAAAGTTAACCTTTGATCAGGGTGAGCAAGTAATATAAATGATTACGCACGAATACAAAGTGTGTAAAACGGTCGAGTGTGTAATTGCCATTGCTTGCGAATGGAATACTACACTTTTTCTACGACTATGCAATCACTTTTTGTAAATTAATTTATTTTTATGTACGCCAATATGTCGGTATTATAGTTTTTTGCAGAATCGACTAATATTGGCAGCGAAGAAAAGATCGGCGGCCACAAAGTAGGTAACTAACTTTCAAAATAACTGATAATTATGAGTGTGTTTGCGCACTTGGAGGTGCGATCTTTGACAGATTACAATTGTAGAACGTGTCACTTTGCGACGTTCTCAATGCCATGACAACGTCGGTAAGAACTGTCTCAAAGCTTGGTGGAAATGAAAATTCAGAGCTGTGATTGGTTCTAAAGTCGTAGAAACTATTTCATTTCCTATGACCTTTGAATAAAGAGCCAGGAATGAAATATTTGTCATGTGTGCACAGGAGTTGAAAAATATTCTTTTGTACAAGGAAAATCGTAGTTTTATCATCACACCATGGGACTTAGAAAAATAGTGGTAATCCACTGCACCTTCAGTGGAGACTGTACACGCTCTTTGATAGTTATACTGCCGTGTGGATCCACCTTATTTGCGGCTTTACAGATAACAACAGTATGGAGTTGAGTCCACTTCAAGTGGGACACACTGTATTAGCCTTTGGCTACAAATAACTATTTTTTTAATTGAAATAAAGTTCATGGTTTGAGTTTTCATTGCAGCCGACGTAGAGAATTCTGTCGTGTCGTACCCTCTTTTGGAAGGTATCAACAGTTTCAATTTCAGATTTTTTTAAATGAGTAGTGGGGAATCCGTTATGACATTTGTATACTATGAAAAAACATCAAAATGGCTAATCATACCTTCTCTAACAAGAAACTGTTGTTAGCACGACAAACGACTACGTAATTTTCCAAAATTGCGATGCGAGACGAGACCATATGTTGAAATGAGGAAAGTTTGATGGACCCGAGTCAAAATTGCAATAAACGTTACAGACAAAATCGCAATATTGACCGGGTCGAATGAGCATTTGTTTCGTATAAACAGTTGTTTCGAAGTTTTGCGCAACAAGTAAACAACAAGTAAATATTCTACCGTTCAACCATTATGGCGGAGGAGACGGAGCGAGGAAATAGAAAATATCGAATCAAAACGCATAGGACGCCAAAAGTTGCAAAACGACGTTAATAATAAATGCTATACTCGACTGGCCAGTGAACAATTTAAAATGTCTCTGCACCTCTGCCATCGTATCTTAAAATCAAATATTAAACTAAATTTTTCCCACGGTTTTGCTGACCGGAAGTTAATTATATCATTTGCATTTGCTTTACTGAAAACATTTTAACGAATTTAACGTTGCATGCATATATATATATATATATATATATATATATATATATATATATATATTAAAGGAGAAAGGTAGTTTGTCGGGCAATTCCGTCATGCGAAGAAGCAACCGTAGACACGTGTTTCGGACTATTAGTCCTCATCAGTACGGTATAGCCAAGGAGTAAGATGGACACTCAATGGAAAAACACTCAAATGGAGACCATAAGGGGGGTGCCCAATGTCACCAATTTGGTGCTTCAGTCACAACATCTTCAGGATTCGAAGACAAGATGTGACGTCGCGCCGGAGGTGACGCACACCCCAGGCCCACCATAGCCCATGGAGATAAGGATGGAAAATTGGTTTATCGACGGTGAGATATTACACCGACAAACTACCTTTCTCCTTTAATATCTCACCGTCGATAAACCAATTTTCCATCTATATATATATATATATATATATATATATATATATAATCATATATATATATATATGATTTCTTCATGTGTATATCAACGCCATCGCTAGTTATAAAAATAACGGTATTATCACAGCTTTGAATTATATACCAGGCAATAGAGATTTTTGCGTAACAAAAATACTAAACAGTCCGTAGATATATTGTCATGTGTTTCCTAGTCGCAAATATCATTTCTTAATTTGTTACAAAAAACGTAAAAAATCGTGTTTTATTTATTTTTCGCTTGTAACAACTGAACCGACGGAGCAATCTTGATGCTTTCAAGATTGAAAAGACTTTGAAAAGACGAATAATCTGGGTTTAAAAAATCATTAGTCCGCCATTTCCAAAGTTGTAGCGGGGGCTTTTAGCTTGAAAGTAACGATTGATGGGTTCTTTGAGGACCTTCGTCGGAGGTGGACCGATTTAAATTTTTTTGACGCATTTCGAAAGTAGAAGTATTGTGCTACAAAGCGTCTATTATTGCGAAATAGGTGAAAAATGCTTGCAAACATGACCGAAAACTGCCGCGCGCTCCAACGTGGTCCTGTAGTGGCGGAAGGCGGCCGACGCCACAGTGTGGCATTTTGGGAATCTAGCAGGACAAAGCCCACAAAATCAACGATCTATATTTTGACTTTTTATGTATTAAAATCAAAGATAATATGCTAAATCGGCCATACGTAAAGTTGGGCATCGTTCGGCTACAAGCCTAAGAAGCTATTACTATTCAAAAACCAATACCTATTGTTCAAACGCTTTGGTGAGTGTTTTCATACGATATCAATTGTATACACTTTGTCGTATAATATACATGTTTGTGATAAACTTCTACCATGGATAATTTATATCAAGGTATGCACTTTATATCATAGTATACAGAACTATTCATTGAACCATGTATCTTTTATAAAAAACGCCGAAATCTACTAATATTCAGAAGTATAGGTTGCCTTAGACTGGTAAAAGTTTATTGCGCCTAGGTGCGCGGTGATTATTATTTTTTTATAATCATATAGTCCTACTGATTATATACAATCAAATATTCATTGCTATAGCTTGCTATTGTGGAAAATACAGGATAATCATTTCAAACTTACCACCCTGAACAACTTTTGATGTGATAACGTCACGATGTTAACGAAAAAATCTTTTTAGAAGACAAAAATTCAATAAGAGGTCGATTTAAAAACTCTTTGTTGAGTTTCTGCTCCCAACCCTACAACCACCCCCACCTTAGATGTTTTGGAAAGTACTGAATTTTATGATATTTGGCATACACTTTTAGGTTGATCTAAGAACAAAAACAAAAAGAACATTTCTATATATGGCGTTCACAAAAGATTGACCATGATATTTTGGTTGTTATACAGGATGTCCCAACAGGGTGTTGGAACATTTTGGCGAACATTTTACAATTATTTTTGAATATACAAGGTGTTTGATACGATAAAACTTATGTTTTCTTAAATAGAAACCCCTACATTTGTGTATTTTTTAACTCTCCTAATTCTTAGAACTATAAGTAGGTACTAAGATAGTGTAGCGTTTTTCGTTCGTTAAGGTGTGAATTAAAACACTCGGTATATTAAAATAGTCAACTAATTTATTTAACACTATTACAGTCTTATTACCTAATTATTAAACACGAACACTAAACACGAACACTAAAAACTAACTGTCACTTAAGGCTACTATAAACATTTATTTTCACTGTATTTATTTCGTACTATTTATATCGATCAATAATCGCGCCAACGCTCCGGCTAATACTCAGAACTATACTGCCGGTAGCGAGCGACGGCTCGCTTATATACCCGTATCGATCCGTGCGGGACCCTTCGTGAATCTTCTATGCTGGCACCGAACAGTCGCTACTCGTGCTCGCCGTCCGGATAGATCTCTCTGGAATGGGCCGCCTCGAGAATAACCTCGAACTTCTGGCGCCTTCGCGGCTGTTAAGATCGTCACACTGCCCCCCTCCTAAGCTCGTTTCGTCCCGAAACGATTCCAAAGATGGTGGATGTCGATATCGGCAGAAAGCTCCCTTGTTGCAGCAAGACCTCTTGTGGAAGTAACAGTCCACGGTTCTCTCCAGGGGACGACGTTGAGGGCTATAACAGCACACCAGAATTTGTACGCCCGTCAACCTGAAGAGTGCTTCCAACATGCTGCGAATCATCCTCCAATCCAAGCCATCGAGTCCGCATGCCAGCTTGGGAATGGCCAGGCTTCTCAGGTCCTCGGCTAGCAATTCTTCCTTTAGAGAACACAAAGTGTCCCAAACATCCCTATAGGTTGGCTTCTGACCGGACGTCTCTTTGGTAACCAAGTGGAAGATCTTTCTGCCGGTCTTTTCGTCGGTTGCCTTGAGTGCTTGTCCGACTCTGGGATTAGACCGACGCAGCTCCGGAATATTTCCAAACTTCCCGCGGAAAACCTTGGCTATCCCTCTAGACATTTGCAAGTCCTTAGCCACACAATGTGCCAGTGCGTAGCCATCTGGAGCAGTAAACAGGTCCCGCTGCACTTCACAGGTCACACCGAACCGACTCTTTTGACCATTAGAATGACGGGCCATGAATTCGTCGAATGTCAAATCCGGGTCTGGTTGGATTTGCCGCAGCTCCGCGTCTTCGTGGTCTCCGTAGTAAGGAGCCAGTCGGTTGAAGTGAATGACTCGAGCTTTACCCCGCGGTGGCTTTTGTATCCGGTAAAGGACGTCGTTGATAACTTCCAGAACTTTGTATGGTCCATCCCAGGATGTTTGAAGTTTTGGTGACAGTCCCTTTCGTCTCTTAGGGTCGTAAAGCCAAACCATATCACCGGCATTGTACCTGTGGTCCTTGGCATTCACATCGTATGCGTCCTTCATCCGATTACTGGCATCTTGAATGGAAATGCGAACTTGGCTATGAATGGCATCCATTCTTCTTCGCAGTTCACTGACGTAGTCCTCCCCGGCGACATCAGTTCCTGGCGGGCAACTAAACTTCAGATCGCATGGGAGACGGAGTTCTCTTCCCATAATTATCCGAGCCGGAGACTCTCCCGTGCTTTCGTGGACGGCCGATCGATAAGCCAGGAGGAACAAATGAAGAAAGCCATCCCAGTCTCTTTGATGGTCGGAGACCACTTTGGCCAAATACCGATTAATGGTTCTATTCATGCGCTCCACCATTCCATCTGACTGCGGGTGTAACGCAGTAGTTCTTGTTTTCTTGATTCCGAGCGTCTTACAGATGTTCTGGAACAAACTGGATTCAAAATTTCGCCCTTGGTCAGAATGTAGCTCCAAAGGTACGCCAAATCGGCAAATCCATTCTTTCACCAAGGCGTCGGCAATTGTGGAGGCTTCCTGGTTTGGTAGAGCGTATGCCTCAACCCATTTGCTGAAGTAGTCCATCACGACCACGATGTACTTATTTCCTGCTTCGGATTCGGGAAACGGGCCGGCTACGTCAATAGCAATCCTTTCAAAGGGACTTCCCACGTTGTACTGGCGCATCAAAGCCTTCTGCTTTCTCTGCGGCCCATTACTTGCCGCACATACAACGCATTTTCTGCACCAGTCCCTTACGTCTTCCTTGCTATTGACCCAGTAAAATCTTTCCCTCACCCTTCCCAGCGTCTTTGTCACTCCGAGATGTCCTCCTGACACACCGGCATGGAGTTCTTTTAGCAGTTCCGCAATCCGACATTTGGGCACAACAATTTGCCTTCTTTCCTCTTTGCCGTCGTGGTCAATTATTTTCCGCCGCAGGAGTCCATCTTCCAGAATTAGGGAGTCCCATTGTGCCCAATACGACTTGATGTTAGGAGGATACTTGGCAACTTCTCCCCAGGTTGGCTTCTTCTCTTCTTTCATCCAGTTTAGGACTATCTGGATATCGGGATCTTCCTCTTGGTCTTTTATAAGATCTCTATTTTGCCAAGTATCGTCGACTATGGTAGTTCGTAACAAATCAGCATCTGTTTTCTCTGCCCGCTGGCAATGCTTGCAGTCCTGTGGACAGGGTCTTCTTGATAGGGCATCTGCATTTCCATGGATTCTCCCTGCTCGGTGCTCGGTGTCGAAGTCAAACTCCTGTAGCCTCTCTATCCATCTTGCCACTTGTCCCTCTGGATTTTTAAACTGAAGGAGCCATTTTAAAGCTGCATGGTCTGTTCGTAGCAGGAACTTCCTTCCGTAGAGGTACTTGTAAAAGTGCTCCATCGCTTTCACAACAGCTAGCAACTCTCGGCGGGTGACGCAGTAGTTACGCTCTGGCTTGGACAACGTTTTACTAAAATAGCCTATGACTTTTTCTTCTTGCCCATCCTGAATTTGTGACAGCACGGCTCCTATGCCCACATTGCTAGCGTCGGTGTTCAGTACAAATTTTCCTTCAGGTAGGGGATAGCTCAAGATAGGTGCGCTTATCAGAGCCCCTTTTAGGTGATCGAAAGCTTCTTGACATTCCTGGGACCACTGGAATTTTCGTTCTCCTTCGGTGAGCCTGGTTAATGGTTTTGCGATGTTGGCAAATCCATTCACATAGCGTCGGTAGTATGTGCATAATCCCAAGAAGCTGCGCAGCTCATGTTTATCATTGGGAACTGGCCAATCTTTGACAGTCTGGATCTTTGCCTTGTCAACCGCCACTCCTTGACTGGAAACAACGTGACCCAGGTACTGCACAGCTCTTTGAAATAGATGACATTTCTTTGGGCTCAACTTCAGTGCTGAACCTCGTAGCCTCAGGAACACTTCTTCTAGGTTTCGCATGTGGTCTTCAAACGATTTTCCTACTACAATAATGTCGTCAAGATAGACCAGACATGTCTTCCAGGACAGTCCTCTTAAAATCGTTTCCATCAGTCGTTCGAAAGTAGCAGGAGCATTGCACAGTCCAAATGGCATCACGTTAAATTGCCATAATCCAGCACCCACCGTGAAAGCTGTCTTTTCTCTATCTTCGGGGGCCAATTCAACTTGCCAGTACCCGCTCTTCAAATCCAGCGTGGAAAAGATCTTCGATCCGGCCAGGGTGTCCAAAGTGTCATCGATGCGGGGAAGAGGATAGCTGTCCTTTTTGGTCACATTATTAAGCAGCCGGTAGTCAACGCAGAATCTGGTCGAGCCGTCTTTCTTCTTTACCAGTACCACCGGTGAAGACCATGGACTGCTGGATGGTTCTATGATTCCTTCCTCGACCATACTCTCAATAATCTTGTCAGCCTCCTCTCTCTTAGCCAGCGGTAGCCTTCTAGCTGTCTGCCGAATGGGACGAGCATTTTCCGTATTGATTTTATGCTGGATTATATTTGTCCTCCCTTTCTTCCCAGTATCAAAAATATCTCGATACTTATGGACCAAATGTCTCAGCCTCCTTCTTTGGTCTGGCCTTAGACCGGTGCCTGACGACGATACCAGTACTTCTAATTCCTTTGGAATGGCTTCCCGGTTGGATTCCACGGCCGTAACCTGTCGCAGTATCGCTGACACTCCAGAGCAGTGTCCTAACTCCGTGCCCTCCTTTAATAACACAGGATAGTGATTGACGTTCATTATCCTCACAGGAATACTCCTGCCAGCCCGCACAAGGGCCTTTCCGACCGCTATTCCTCGACCAACAGCCTCGTCATGCATTACGGGTTCGAACATGACTATCTCACCATCTGTGGTCTTGCCATCAATGCAGCCGTCCAAAACAATCTCGCTCCGTTCTGGTATCAGTGTCTCCTCCGGCAGTAGGACCTGAACGCTTAAATTCTTTTGTCGGTGTAAAACAACTTCCTCGTCATCTACCCGCAGAACTCCCTGCCTAAAGCTTAACTCGAAGCCCTTGGTGTCCATTATGTCCGTCCCGATGATCACCTCATCCTCAATCTCAGCCACTATCACAGGATGGTTAAACGTGGCTTTCCCGATGGTAAATATGACGTTTGTTTCACCATGCACTTTTGCTTGATCTCCCGTTGCTGTTCGTAGACGCCATTTTGATTGCCGAACCTTTGCTGCAGGTTTTATTATGTCGGGCCTTATGATTGTCTTCGTTGCACCTGTATCCAGCAGCACAGTGCGGAGGGTTCCATCCACACACGCGTCGACGAAAACACTGTTGGCATGGTGTTGCAGTGAGGAGACCTGGGCGGTATTTGCTGGGGCTTGCTGAATACAGGTCGACGTTTGCCCCCTCGCATCGACCTTTTTTAGTTTTCCGGATTGGCGGAAGTGGGACTGACGCCTTCTGGACAGCGTCTTCTTATGTGGCCTGCCTTGCCACATTTCCAGCACTCCAACTTCCGGTCCTGGCGGCTACGTTCTCTATTGATCTCCCTGACGATCCGTTTGACTGACTCTTCGAAATCGTCCTCTCCTGGAATCACTTGTCGCACACGAGCTTGACCTTTGTTCGTGTTCTTGGCAGCTTCGAATTCAAGGGCCCGTGTTAGTGCATCAACTAGCTTAGGTGGATGTGCTAGTAGTAAGGCTTGCTTCATTTCACCATCACGGAGTCCGTCCAGGAATGCTTGAACCGCCAAACGTTCCATGATCTTTTCCTGGGCATCTGTATATGCTAGTCGAACCAGACGTGCAATATCTGCCTCAAATTCCTGTAAGGGCTCCCCTGACTTCTGACACCGATTTTTTAGCTGAGTGTGGTAGACATGTTCCAGGTGTGACTGGCCATAACGCGTCTCCAGGTGTCTCACCAGGTGGTCGTAGACTTCTTGCTCTTCCGGGGACATTCTTTGCAAGATAGCAGCAGCATCTCCTCTCAAAGCCAACGTAAGGGCGGTCGCCTTCTCCCTGGATGACCAACCGTTCGCTTTTGCAGCCGCTTCAAACTGACGCTGATAAACATTCCACGACGTTGAACCATCAAATTGCGGTGGTTTGAGGCGCATCAGCCCAACGGATTCCGGATTGGCACTAATTTTGCTCTTGTTGTCCATTGCTGAAGGTTGATAGGGCAACTTCTCGAAGGTGTCGACGTCCAACGTTGTGATTTTGTTCTGAACTTCCTGGATCTTGCCTTCCAAAATCAAAAGAATTCGCTCTTCCAGTGTAGAAGATTTTGTTAAAATTTCTTCGTTTAATTCCCTTTTTAGATTGGCGTTGTTTTCTAACATCTCTTTTTTTAACTTGGTAGAATTCTCTTCTAGCTTTTCCCCAAGCTCGCTTTTTAAACTGGTAATAAGTTCGGAATTTTCTAGCAATTTAGCCTCCAGGTCGGCGGAATTTTCTAGCAATTTAGCCTCTAGGTCGGCGGAATTTTCTAGCAACTTAGACTCCAAACATTGCAGCATTTGGCCGATATCACTTGCACTAGCAAAAACAAAGTTGTCCGGGTCATTGCCTTCTTCAATTAATGCTTTACGAAGCCGCACCTGCAAGTCCGCTTTCTTCCCCGTCGTATCGCAGTCCCTTTCCTCCAGCTCCTTTTTCAGCTCACTAACTTTTAAGTCCGCTAGTTTCGCCATTTTCACGCACTCTAATTAGTCCGATTTATTTCACTTCAATTTTACTTTCACTAATGTCCAATTCACACCCGACACCTGACACCAATGTAGCGTTTTTCGTTCGTTAAGGTGTGAATTAAAACACTCGGTATATTAAAATAGTCAACTAATTTATTTAACACTATTACAGTCTTATTACCTAATTATTAAACACGAACACTAAACACGAACACTAAAAACTAACTGTCACTTAAGGCTACTATAAACATTTATTTTCACTGTATTTATTTCGTACTATTTATATCGATCAATAATCGCGCCAACGCTCCGGCTAATACTCAGAACTATACTGCCGGTAGCGAGCGACGGCTCGCTTATATACCCGTATCGATCCGTGCGGGACCCTTCGTGAATCTTCTATGCTGGCACCGAACAGTCGCTACTCGTGCTCGCCGTCCGGATAGATCTCTCTGGAATGGGCCGCCTCGAGAATAACCTCGAACTTCTGGCGCCTTCGCGGCTGTTAAGATCGTCACAATAGTACTAATATCAAACCAATTGTCTTTGATTTATTGCTTCTTTTGTGTGAAAACAGCACTGTAACAAAGAAATACTTCTCAGCCACTGTAAATGTCTACAATATGATAATCATGAAACCATGAAATTTAATTTAGGACAGAAATGTCTGTCAGTTCCATAACAGAGAAAATGGAATATGCTCACAGGTGTTCACAATGTTGGTTGACATCTCGTAAACAGGTTTTCTTTCATTAGCTCTAATTTATATATTTCACTCTATAACTGGTATCCAATACCTGTTACACTACATAAAATTTTATTACATGGACCATAAGTAATAAAACATGTTTTACTTCCAATTGGGCAAATGTCTGAAGAGGCACAGGAAACTCGTCATAAGAATTTTCGACGGTTTCGAATAGAAAACTCCAGAAAAGATTCAAGAATCCACACAAACATCGATATTCTGCACCGATTGTTGATTTCTTTAGATCCTGTGATAACACCATCTATTCATCCTAACGTTATGAAGTTGCCACAGCCTCCAAGTATTGAAATGACATCCGAAGTACATCAAACTTGGGATGAGGAGAGCGATAGTTGTGAATATATTGATTCGGAAGATTCCAGTACCTAATAGTAGTTGATTTTTGTTCCAATTTGATAAACATTTTCATTACAATCAATTTTTAGTTATAACTGCTTTAGTTCCACTACGAATACATAGTTAAATTATTTTATCTTTTTCACATTTTGTTGCTCATTTCATTGTTTCATTTTTAGTTAGTGATTCTGTTAATTTCAATATAGTATTTAATTTAAGTGTGTGTTTATTTTACATATTCGGGCATTCCTAGTAAATCTTAGAAACTCCGATATTAATTTATTTAATATTATTAGAAGATGGGCTTATAGCAATTATTATATTATCATATGTTATGACATATATTCTGTGCACCTGGAATCGCAAATTGCTGTATGAGCATTATTATATTATGTTTTTGTTTTTGAAATAATACCGTAATTGATAATATCGCAAAAATATGGCACTATTTAGAATTTCAAGAATGACGCCACTTCCGGCAATATCGGAAGTAATGCTATCCTCAAGAAAATTAAAAACAAAACAATTGTGGTCTAATATCACTCCAACAAATTCCATTGGTTTAGTTTCATAAATAAAGAAGATAGCAGTTTTGTGCAACTGGGTTGGCAAACTGCGGCACTGTGCCAAAGATAAGCATTTATGAACATTATGTTTTTATGTTCGGAATATTATCCAAATTGATAATATTGCAAAACAATATAAGATACCGTTTAGAATTTCAAAAATGACGTCACTTCCGGCAAAACCGGAATTAATACTACACTCAATAATAACAAAAATGAAACTATATGTTGTCTAATATCACTTCACCAAATTCCACTCACCTCGTTACATAAATAAAAAAGTTATTAATTTTGTCCAGCTAGATTCGCAAAATGCCACACTGTGCGACGACGCCGGGAAGCTCGCAGCGCGCTTGTATTATTTTAAACGCGCTTCCCCGCATCGACCGCCTACCCCCACTACTCGACCGGTTTGGAGCGCGCGGCAGTTTTCGGCACACGGTCATCTTTGCAAGCATTTTTCACCTATTTCGCAACATTTTAAAGCAAAATCAGAATAGACGTTTTATAGCACAATACTTCCACTTTCGAAATATGTACATAAAAAAGATTAAAATCGGACGACCTCCGACGCACCCAGACTCGCCGAAACATATTGCATAAAAATATTCAAATTGCAATTGTGCAAAAACTAATCATTGGACAACGGCTCGGTTGTCCGCATTCAAAGTACCCATCAATCGCTACTTACACGCGAAAAGCTTTCCCTACAACTTTGATGGTGGAGTAATGAATTTTTGAAAAAACGCGGGTTTGTCCGGTTTTTCCGAATGTCCTCCGTTAATATTTTTTCACTCGAGTCCGTGCACGGTTCATTCTTTACATCTTTTCATTCTCTACAATTCTGTTGAAAGCATCAAGATTGCTCTATCGGTTTAGTTTTTACAAGCAAAAAACAAACAAAAACACTTTTTTTAGGTTTTTTGTTTATAACAAATTAAGAAATGATATTTGCGAGTAGGAAACACATCACAACTTCTACGGACTGTTCCACGTGACCTGCGACCGTCCGCTTCCTGCTAGTATTTTTGTCACAAACTCAGGCATTTTCTCTATTGCCTGGTCTATTAGGAAAACAAGCTTATTATCGTATACGATAATAAGCGGTATTAGGAAATCTCTAAATCTTTGAATTCTCAACAAAAACTGTCTATACAGTGTGTCTCACGGGACGTTGGATTGTACGGGTACTTTTGTTATTATTAGAGATAGAAAGTCTGTTAAATCGACAAAGTAGTGCATATTTATGTGCTCTTTTGTAATCTGTTTAGAAAACAGTTGAATTCCAAATGGTTCCCAACCTATTTTGAAAAAACCAAAAATTGTCATTTTTTAATAATGATCATAACTTATTTATTTGTAATCCAATCAAAAAAGCGTTTTGACATAATAAAGACACTTTTTTGCGTACAATTTAATTATGTTAGTTTAAAATTTCGCCAACTGATTCGCCAGAAACAATAGAAACTTTTGTTTTTCTTGTGGACGCCATATTGGTTGTATGCATGTTTGGATTCATCAATTCTTTCTGAGTAATTTGGTATGCCACATGCCATGTTTCGGTTACAATAAGATAATAGAATTGACTGAAAGTTGTGCACATCGCATGGTGCCATAGAAGACGTGTTGTGAAACAATGTGATATCTACCCACAGATGGTACAGATACCCATCGGTTGAAAGAAATTGGTGAAAACCCAGAATTTATAAATAAATATTATGGTTCGATGAAACCTATTTTTCTAACTGCGGTATTTTTAACTGAAAGAAGACGCACTACTGGGCCCGCAAAAATCAGCACCTCTTTGTACCGCACCATAATCAGGTGTGGTTTGGTTTTAATGTATGGTGCAAATGGTGCCGACCAATTAACCGGACCAATTTTTTATAACAAAAATTTAACTTCGGATATATATCGGCAATATTGGTCTATGAGGACATGGTAGAAACAATGGACGATTGACCGTTGGCGTTACAATAAGGTATGTGGTTCCAACAAGACGAAGCACCTACACATAATGCCCAATCGTGAGGAATTATTTAGATATAAGACATCAACGGAGAGTAATTGCTACCTAGGTATTCAGAAGTATCATGGCCACCAAGATGGCCGGATCTTACCCCTTGTGATTTTTATCTATGGAGTGACTTAAAAAATAAATACGTGATTCCGTCATCGCCGCTTTCAATTCGATTGACAGAAGCACTATGTTACGGAATGCTGTGAAAAATGCCTCCATGAAAAAGGCGAATTTTTGAAAACATTATCTAGTTTGTTAAAATGTTGTTACTTTTTTATGTTGTCTAGTTAAAACAAATAAATACATTCCAAAAGTTTACTGTAACTTGACTATGGGCACATAAATACTGTGTCACTAAAATGTGTTTTTCATGGCACCATACGATCATTTCAGATATGAAATAAGAACTCCAATTTTGTCGACTTATTGTATTCTAAATATGGCAAGTGGCCTACCAAATTACTCAACAAAAAATTCTGAATCGAAACATGTATAAAACCAATATGGCGTCCATAAGAAAAACAAAAAGTTTCGTTTGTTTCTGACGAATTCATTGGCGAAAAAGAAAATGTAAACTGGCATAATTAAATTGTAGAGAAAAAAGTGCCTTTATAATGTCCAAACGCTTTTTTGATGGGATCATAAACAAAGAGGTTATGGCCATAATTAAAAAATTACATTTCTTGTTTTTTTCAAAATAGCTTGGAAACCATTTGAAATTCAACTGTTTTCTGAACAGATTATCAAAGAGCATATAAGTATGCACCACTTTGCCCATTTAACCGACTTTCTATCTCTATTAATACCAAGAGTACCCATACAATCCAAAATCGCGTGAGACACACTGTATATAGTTTCAGCACGAATTGGAATTTTTACGCTATGTCAACAAAACCGCAAAAAGTATGAGAAACTACGTATTTATGTGATGCATAAACCTTTCCGTTACCCGAGGCACTGAAAAAATGATTGAGCACCATATTTTATAACATTTTACAATATAACAAAGCCTTCCGAGTAACGAAAATTTAGAGGAAAATTTAAAGGCGCAACATATTTCATAATTAAAAAAATGTAATAAGCATGTAGAAAAAAGTTGGTCGTTTTGTTCATCAGAAGCCAAAAGTGTTATATACAAAATACCTTCCTTGTTCTTTATGGCATTTCTTCACAATTAATATACTTGCTTATATTTGAGTTATAGTTCCTGACGTTGTTGTATAGCATTTCGCTAAAGAGCAAGCTGAGTAATACATAGGATTCGTTTTACCTCATCTATTACGTGTCCTATTGTAGAATATGATGCTCTATCATGTTTTTAATGACTTAGGTAGTGGAAAGATTTACACAGCACATAAATACGTTGTATCTCTTAAGTTTTGTAAGGGTTTGTTTTTACGTATAACATGAAAAGATCTAGAAATTTTCGTTGACGTTTGTTCAATAGAAATCTATATGTAGTCCAATTCGGTCATCTTTAACTGTGAGTAACTCGCGACCCAGATATGATATCGAAGGGGACTTTTTGCACGATATTTGTGATGCCCAACCAAAAGTGTGTACAAAAATCCAGCATGGTTGGAATTTTTCAGAAGTGAAATACTGAATTGGCTGAGCCAATACTCATTTTTATTCATAATTTGCTTTACAGTATTTTGTTATTTTTTCGTTTCCTTTCCCCACCCTTATCAAATATATTATCGCTATCTTGGCTGATTATAAAGGTTTTTTAAGTCTTCTGTCGAGGCCCTAGATGCATAAATAGATCCTCGGCAATAAGGTGAATATTAAATGATATCGGGGCAAATATCTCGCAGACTGGCGGTCCTGAACGAGGCACTTCAGTTCGTGGCCCTTGTTCTATCACAATGAATAGCTGTCACGGCAAGATGCTTTTCACTGGAAATATTATCTTGACAACGTATCGGTTACATGTACCCAAAGCACCCCACAAAGTTCAAGGCAATGCTCCTTGTCCGGACGAACACAACAAGCAGATTTCGACTATATTTGAAGCTTGTATCAATAACGGAAAATATTTTGAAGAAATAATAATTATTTTCTTTATACACAAACGCTTTACATCAAAATAACACCAAAAGTAAATTTCGTTGAAACCATTGTTATACTTCAAATTTACCAATTTATTCTAGTTGACAATATGACTCAAAAGAACATCATATCATCAAGAACAATATATCGAAAATTTAATCTTTGTTTATAATTTGTAAGCCAAAGACGATAGCAAAGTCAAAATATCACCATACTTCCACTTCGGGACAATATTATGGCAATCTGGGCGGCCAATAGTAAATTGTGACAACTTCTGTTGACTTTTAAGGAAGGACTACAATACTCTGTAGAATGTCAGACTGTGGTTCGACACCGACTCCAGCAAAAGTGCATAGTTTCTGGTGTGTGTAAAAATCATTAAATATACTTAATTCATTTAAGTAAATCATTAAAAAGTGAAAGTTAAGACAAACGAGTCAACATTAAATACGCTGTGAAAAAAAAAATTAAGTACAACCTAAATAAATTAAATTGCTATTGAAGTATTTTTAGTATAAAAGAAGTAAATAACTAAGTACGTAGGCTTTCACGGCCAGAATCATTTAGAGAATAAACTGCTAATTTGCTAATGCTGACGTTTCGCGAACCATGTTGCGCGCTTCTTCAGAGTTAACTGAATACTGAAGACGAACCTTATATACCAAATTTTACAGTGCCGTCCTCGCGATTGATATTATCAGGATGTCTGTAAATTTCGATGGCTTCCCTAATAAGCCTTCGATGATAATTACCCACCCTTGCTAACATCTTCACGTCATCGAAATTCATTGTGTGTCCAGACTCGTGGCAGTGTTGAGCAACAGCGGACTAGCGGACTGTTGAATCTTGCGTAGCCGGGTGTCTCTACTGTGCTCCTAGACTCGACATTTGATGCTTCGTCCAGACAGACAGTCCCACATAGCAAATTCCACACTCACATGTTATCTTGTATACCCGTTCGTTCTTTAGGAGTGGTGTGAATCCTTTGGGCTAGGCAAAAGATCCTTTACCTTACCTGGTGCTCTATACCTTACCAAGATACCCGAGTTTTTCAGTAATGGACCGATTCTTTCTGATACCTCACTTACGTATGGTAAGCGAAACCGTTTAACTCCTGCGGCTCCTCTCAGACGTGCGGTTTTCTTTGTGTGACACCCCGTATGACAGACTTGGTGTATCCATTCTGACGTAGGGCCCACTTCAAGTGTTTCCGTTCGTCATCCAAGGTTCTGGAGTCCCATACCTTCTCGGCTCTGTTGAACAGAGTGTTACTAACACTTCTCTTCTATTGCGGATGATGGTGTGATTTGACGTTCAAGTACCGAGCTGTATGTGTCTTCTTACGGTAGACTGTATGTCCAAGCCTGCCCGTTGACGTTCTGTATACCAGTACATCCAAGAATGGCTGCTGATTATCGTCTTCTATTTCCATCGTAAGTTTGATGGAAAGGTGTTCAGGTGGTTAAGGAACTCTGTAAGTTTATCTCTACCGTGTGGCCAAACCACAAAGGTATCATCGACATATCTCGACACACGGCATAACCCGGAAGCAGTTTATTTTCTAAGTAAATAACATTTAAAAATATACAGTATAGCAAATATACAATATACAGAAGTCATCATTTCCTCAAATATAACTATTATTTATCTACGAGTCGCATATAATAACTTCATTGCATACGTATCTATGACTATAGCTATAATCCCCATCATTATACGCGCCAATGATTATAATGACACTAGCGTTGTATAATAATGACAGTTCGTTCAAATAATGACCTCATTATTTAAACGAACTGTCATCATTATACAACGCTAGTGTCAAAATCTGTCAAAAGCAACGTGGATGACAGTTATTTGACAGTTCGCCTCGCCATCATTGACAAATACATTTAAAATATTTTGCATAAAATGGAATTTATGAGTCGTAGATAAAACGTCGTATTTCACTCGCACATAACGGATATAAATCGCTCGCATGATTACACGCTCGCCTACGGCTCGCGTGTAAACTTCATGCTCGCGATTTATATTCTTAATTATGTGCTCGTCAAATAATATACTATTATTTGTGGTTCACCAAGCGACTTGTGTATAGAATACTCTCTGGAGAAATCATGCCAACCAGAGACCGCCGATTTCCACGCATCGTCATGGTGAAGGCAGGTTTACGTGTCTAATTTTCAATGATTTTTTTTATATTTTTTAGCGAGACACCAGAAATGTCTTATGGTCCGCCATTTTAGATCTGCAATTTAGAATTTTTCCATCTTTACGCCTTATTTGGATTCAGCGTCCTTAAAACAGCAATAAACATGCGAAACTAGATTTGACCGAAGATTTCTGTTCCTTTGAATTAAAGTTCGCCATTGTGGCTCTACCATTTTAATTTTGAAATTTAATGTCATATTCAGATTCTGCGTCATTCAAAACATCTAAATGCCAATTTTGAAGAAGTTATGAGCGATTTTAGAAAAGTGACGGTAGTTTAGGATAGAACACCCAGAAAAACTGGGGAGTACACTCTATTGTTATTGAAACTTCGCATTGTTTTTAACACTATAACCAACGAATAGCTGTGCCACTATTTATTTTACTATTTATTTTACTCTTAATGGAAAAAACGACAATTCAAACTTTAAAAAAATCTGATGTGGCCGGCACATGACTTTATCATACAATATATAAAATTAATTGTTTAGCTGCATGAGATTCTATTTGATCGATTTCGATCGTGTTTGCAATGAAATAAAACGAATTAGCCAGGATTTGACAGATATTGGCAGTAGGTATTGTCAAAAAATTAGCCTTTGACACTACCTACTGTTAATAGAATAAAAATATCTGGGAAATCCGGGCTAACTTTATATTAATGAAGACACGATCTCCATCAAATAGCATTTGCTCCTACAGCTAAACTATTAATTTTACCAAAAAATGTCATAGACATAAATTATACAAAATTTCGTCTATTTTAATTTATTATTTAGCTATTTGGACGAAGTTACAGAAATGGCGGCTCATTTGCAAAATCCTTGAAAAATGCATAACAACACTGCTATCCGCACTAGAAATACACACTGACTTTGTGTATGACACCAAGATGTTTCAACATTGTTTCACATAGCGTACGTGCGCGCGTGTTTCTCCTCCTCATCGCATTCTCCATGCATTTGCGTGTTGAATTGACGTTTCGCAACCGCTGACGTTCTGAATACTGTCAAAAGTTTCAAAATATCCTGGCTACCTACTATTAATGCAGACACGATTTAGATCAAATAGAATTTGCTCCTGCACCTAAACTATTAATTTTACCAAAAAATGTTATAGACATAAATTATACAAAATTTCGTATACTTTGATTTATTATTTATCTATTTTGATAAAATTACAGAAATGACGGCTCATTTGCATAATCTTTGAAAAATGTTAAGAGTAAATATCCAGTTCCTTTGGACCCTTTTGAATCGAAACTTCAAATATGAACTTTCGTCCCGATACCTTTAGTAGTTTTTCCGGAATCATCATACTGCGTATGATAAAGTAAAAAATAGTTTTTACGTTTGAAAATTCAATTATTCTGTTGTAAATTTTGAACAGCCTGTATAAGATATCATGATGGTGATCGTCTTATTTGGTTACGTTCGTAGTTTTAGACCACCAATTATGAAATTTCTAGTTTCAATAATAACCGAGATATTCAAGTTTAAACGTAATAGCGAAAATCACCAAAAAATTAGTAAAATAAAAAAAAAACTCAAAATTGGTGATATTTAGGTATAGGGAAACGTTATCTAAAATGATGTATGTATTCTGATTCGTAGAAGCCAAAAACATACTGCGTATGACAAAGTAAAAATGTTACAAAATAAATTTAATACATGTTATTTAATGTCTCTAATGCGCCTCCGACACAATGACCTCGGCGACACCGTATATTAAAGCATTGAACTAAAAGTGATGGGGACGGATATCCGGCGCCAGTTTATGAATAAATCTACGACACATCGGCCGGTCCCTCGGTACATATTTTCCTATCCTGTCTACATTACAATGGAAATCCGATCCCGTCGGGAAAATCCGCGATCATTATTCCAAAAAAGTGTTTTCCGTCAAGCCGGTCTCGACCAGCGACGACCACGATTTCCATAAGGAGATGTCGCACACACACAAACCGTGCTCCTTTGCATAAGCTCAAATGGCGAAAACGGTAGGTATGGAAATGAAGCGGGGCACAGTGGGGTCCGCTGCATACGGGAGGGACAACAAAGGTTTTTCAAAAAATACTTCCTACAAAGTAGAAGATATTCTTATAATGAATTAGATAGTTTCAAGTGTTATTTGCCCAAAAATCATATTATTTGAAGCTCATCTTATAACTTTATACGACGTCAAAGTTAACCTTATTAATAAAATATAATATAATAATAATCAACATCTATAACTATGTTATTGATAACTATTTCTCGTGTAGGGTTTACCGAATTATTATTTCCAAATATCAGCATTTGTTTTCAATACATTCAAACATAACTTATTTTCTTTATATCAATTTATTTGATATCGATACCAGTTCAGAGTTTGCGGTCGCGATTACATCAGGTATCTCCTGGCAATTGATATTAGTTTATCGTCTGCAAATAGGTGCATATCACAAGATTTAACTAGTGAAGCAACGTCGTTTATGTACAAAATAAATAAAACTGGACCCAAAACACAACCTTGTGGTACCCCCAAGATGTTTATTAATTCACTTGACTCATTTTTTCCAATCATAACCTGTGTCTCTTGATTGTTCAATAGTTTTCAAACCAGTTCTTATCCTATGATTCTGTAAGTTTCCAATTGTTGTATATTTTAGGCGACAAATAGCCTCGAAGGCTCTTTTCAAGTGTCCAAAAACAGCAACTATCGTTTTACCGTCTTCTAATTCTGCTTTCCAAGTTGCTAATACGAAATTTACGCCAATCTCGCTTGAATGCTTAGCACACTAACCTGACTGTTAGTTAGTAATAAATTCATTTTCATCCAAGTACTCACTGAGTTGTTGTTTAACAATGATTTCTAGTATTTTTTCTAGCTTTGGTAACATGTTGATAGCCCGAAACTCTTTGCACTTGGCGGTGTTTTTTTTGCAATTTTTTTTTAAATGGTACTAAGTTTTCAAGGGTCAGGTACTATGCCTGTACCTAGTGACCTTAATTGATAATAAAATTTAAAAAAATAAAATAACTCAACAATTTGTCCGCTCGAGTTTAATTTTTTTCAAACCAAGACAGTCGACAGCTGAAGACGAGGAAATTATAGTGCATGGGTTTTGGAGACGAGATATGGAAAAAAGGATGTTATACTTCTGTTGTATGGGATCACAGTACTTATAGAAAAATGTACTAACAAAGTGGTTGAGCTTGCCGAAAAATTTTCCTATTGTCAAGCCTGTGAGTTTTGGGAATCAGAATCTGGCAACATGACAATTTTATTGTATCGATGTACATACAACTGTACTGCGAATCATGATGAGTCAGCGGGGGAAACAGTGGATTCCACCAAAGAGATATTCCATATTCCATTATATTAACTACATTGGCGATGGGGATACAAAAACCTTTAAAGCCTTATTAGATGAGAATCCCTATGGGCAACGACCGAGAAAGATGAAAAAAATAAAAAACTTGTAGACAGAGGAAAATTGAAAGATCAATACCATATATAAAGCGCTTACGTGGTATGGCTGTCTGTCTGTTCAGGTTCTCTAGCAAGGAGGGTTGACCTCAGCCCTGGGACTCTATACTGTATGACTTTCAATCGTGTGCGGATATATACTCCGCGGGGGGTGTGGGTTGGATCGCTGGGTCCGATGCGGCTTGTACATTGAAAACAATAGACAACTTTGTATGGTTTAAAACTCGGAAGACATCGAGATTGTTGACAGCATTGTAGAGCTGTGTGGACCAAGTTCTATCATAAGATCTAGACGAATGAAAATCCCTAGCATATGTACTGTCCTGCGCGATCGCAGAGTT
This sequence comes from Melinopterus prodromus, assembly GCA_964023965.1. Taxonomy (NCBI): domain Eukaryota; kingdom Metazoa; phylum Arthropoda; class Insecta; order Coleoptera; family Scarabaeidae; genus Melinopterus; species Melinopterus prodromus. The sequence continues at coordinate 45,241,019 of OZ030394.1, forward strand.
GGTACAAATTTGAAAATCCGAGGCCGAGCAAACTCTGGACTCAATAACGCTTAATAAAAATGTCATCAATGCCATCATACCGCTTTATAACTTGTCGCCGAGAGAGTTGCTAGAACGGTATTTCGGTGGTGACCCAAAATAACAACTACAGCTTCAATTCTACTGTCCGGCGCCTCGCACCCTAAACATCTTCACTGTTGCTCAAAATCTATCAAAATTGCGGGTTATTCAGCAGCAGTAATTTATAATAAAGGCTTTCCGTCGTCCTTAAAACTAACAGAACAATAGGAATCGTTATTAGTACGGGAACGAAGATAATTGCAAATGTGCGCGAGAAACAGTGTCTGGTGAGGTCGCCGAGACGTGCACTTGAGGCTGCAAAATAAAACTATACAAGGCGTAGAAATGAGCAAATATCTCAAAACATATTTTACGAAGTGGAGACAGGCCTGGTTTATGTACGGACCCAAGAGATATTTGGGTTTGCGCAGCAATATTTCTTATAGATTTTCTTGGATTCATTGCAAAATAACCAATAACTTTAATTTGTGCTCCTTGTACCATAACTTTCGGTTGCTTATTCTTCTTATTTACTACTGAGCCAGTATCAAGAAATTTTTTAACCAACCCAATTGCACAACGGTGGCTTGCAATTTTATCAGGTTACTTATCGTTGAACACTCTTGCCTTCCGACGAGCACAACGATTTCTAACGGCGGAAATAATAATTATATCTATTCTTTCTTTTAAGGTATAAACGATCTTCATAAAATGATCTATTTACTAAACACTAGTTTTTAGCAATCGCATATAGCTCGATTTCATAACGTAACATAGCAAATGTCATAATAGTAACCATGGTAATTTACACAATACGCATTCTGACGTATTTGAGAGCTACGCTAACTTGAGAAAATTAAATGATACGCTTTTAGCGCTATGTAGGAAATCGATAAACAGTTGTAATTTTTTTTATGTATGAATAGAAAAGGCATTTTTATCCCCTTTAAAATGATAATATTGTGATGTTATTACGTCAAAAGTTATTCCAGGTGAGAATATTGAAATAAACGCACTGTAGATGTCGTGAAGTACTAGATTTAAATTGTCATTTCCTAAAATATTTTGGAGTTGTATTTATATATATACTTTTTTACTGATAAACGTAGAATTAATTAACTCTTTTATTTTTGCCATTTTACAAAATTTTAACGCTTCATTATCAACGTTTCTTTATAATTGACACGAAAGCAAGGTTACGGCTCAAAGGATTTTGTATGTTTAATAAAGACATTAATAACGTTTAAATTTTTTTACTGCGATTTAGTCCTCTTTTGTTATGCACACCAAATTTTATAAAAATTTATAAAAAATGACAAAGTTTCCCCACTGTGGGGGGTACGGGGGAGGATTTGGTTTGGGGCGGCGTGGGCGGCTGGGGTCGATGTAATCGCAATAAGAAAGCAACAGCCCCATGAATTTAATTAAGATTCACGCCCGTAGATTTTAACAAGTACCGAAGCCGGCACGAGAGCTCCGCTTTCACAGGCGGGTAAAAAATGACGGGTTGCTGAAGGACCGAAGGACAATGGAACTTTTAATTATCAACAACGCAGCTACCTTGTGTAAAATCACGAGGAGGTCGTCCAGCTTGCCGTGAAGATCGCCGCAGATAGTTATCTGCTTGGATATTGATGTCGTGGCTACGTTCAGGTTGGGTAGCCTTCGTAGTTTCCCCACAGACTCCCGGAGGATCTGAGCCACGTACTTTGCATGCAGTCTGTGGTGCTGCAAGAAAAAAAAACAGAATGTTGTTAGTTGTTGTTCATGCTTAAAGTTCATTAATAAAATTTAAAAAAAAAAACGAAATCTTTACACACGTACACATGTATATAATAGAAAACAAACAGATGTAAAATAATATTAGTTACGGTGTAAGTTAAAAAAATCTGTTAATTTTGCTTGTTTTGTTGGATTATTGTACATGTTCTATTGTATAAATAATGTTGTAATTGACAGTGCTTGATTCCCAACTTATGAAGATATCGTAAATACGTTTTGGTATAACCATAATTCAAGTGTTCGAGTATTCTTAGCGTTTCCTATGACCAAAAACTTAACTTGATTTGGAAATCATAAGATTTCCAGAACCATACGTAGATGCTAAAAAAAGTTACTCTTTGTTTTTCTTGTTGTGAAATGACTTATTTCACCATAGTTATATATGGGGGCAGACTGGGCGGTAGCCCAGGGGCTCCCAACAAAACGAAAAAACAAACAAAAGAGAAAATTTATGTGTAAAATATTACTGTACAGGTGACCAAAAATAAAACCAGCACCGCAGTATAACACTTATTGAAATCATGTGTATAAAGTAGGGTGACCAACTGGCCCTATTTGAGTTGGTGATTCCGATTTTGACCACTTGTCCCAACTGATAAAGCGTCCCGATTTTTGAAAATGGTATTCATATGTCTAGAATTTCAGATACCAGCCATAACATAATATTTGTTATCGGAGAAAAGTGTATCACCATCGTACGAAAATGAGCTGGCCGAATCTACAAAAAAAAATTTTTATCTACTGAGGTATTTTCTATTTATTTATAAAAACATTATTAGCGTATTTAGTTGGTAGCGTAAATAGTGAAAAACCTCATTACCTTTTATGTGGAAATACAAAAAGAACATTTGACTCTATATTCCTTAGAAGAACAGAAATGGTGTAAGTATATAGAAATTTAGTCAGCCACTATTGACTAAATTCTATATTAAATCTTGTTTGACAAACAACATACTGAGTCTTTGAGGTCATAATTGTGTTTATAGCAAAATGGTATTTGTAGTAATAGAAATGCAGCACATTATTAATCTGTTTTTATAATTTAGTCAAACTGATTTTTATTAATTTTAAATTTGGTAAAAATAATTAAAAGGAAAAAGTCCACAGAAAACAACCGGCACTACTCCACATAAAACAAAACTGAAAATTGTTATTATCGAGTTTCGATCCAAATAAAAACAATTATTAACTTTATTGTTACTGAAAGCCCATATATAACTAATATTTTTATACGTTCTCCTTAAATCTATAAAAAGGTTTTACAGTGTGAATACTAAAACAACAATATGTAAACAAGCAATATCCAATGACACTTTGAGAAAAGAAAATCCATTGTTGGAAATCAGTGGAAAAAACGGTCGGATACAACATTTGTTTTGGTTAGTTTATTACAAGAAAAGATTGTTAAGGTACAGTTTCTTTCTTATTTCTGTATCTAGTACCACAATACTCCACTAACTATGCTATTGGGACCTATGACAAGTTATGTTCTTTATTTCAATTAGTATTCTTTTAAAAAATGTAAAAAAGAACATAAAGGAAGCACAAACATTACGTTTGAAACCTAGCTTTAAGTTAATTTTCTTGTACCGGTTTCCATGTTGTGAAATGATGATGGAATAACTACTTAAGATGCAAATTTGTTTCAACTATTCACAATAATATATTCCATGTTTCCAGGTTGTACAATGATGATGGAATAACTACTTAAGCTGCAAATTTGTTTCATCTATTCACAATATATTATATACCCTCCCGTCCAGAATCTCAGCGTCCGGCGTTCGAGTATTAAAAAGTTTTCACCCTATAGTAAAATATATAGTAAAGCGGTGAAGTATATTGGCCATTTTACGTGTTTACAATGCAAAGTCATGACACCAAGTAATTAGTGTAAGCAAATTAGTTCGAAAAACAAGGAATAGAAGAAAAAATTTATAAAGTTTTGAAACTTTGGTTATGAACTCTCAGTAAGGACCCAAATACAGATCCGAAGAGTTCCCACCTCTCCGGTGCGAGCTTCGTCCCCTTTTGCTCAAAAAACTACCCCCAATCGTGACCTCGCGGTCTTTCTCGGCGTTTTGTTCGTAACTCGCAATTTTTACGAAAAAATGTTACAGGACTTTTTATATTCTCCATTAAATTCCCTATAAAAATGTCCCTTACTGTTTTTTGCGTATCTCCCACCCAACGCTCGTAAATGACCTTGGAATATAGACATATCAGACATATCAGCGCGAAGTGGAAAATGAGCCCAGCGCCATTTTTTTTGCGGCGATTATCTCTAAAAATGTTAGGTTAAGCAAAAAAGTATATAGGATCGAAATAAAAGAGTAGGGGTTTCTCTACAAGGCGCCTGTGAAATAAGATAATTTTTTTATACCTATCCTTTTTCTGTTTTTGAATCTTAAGTAAATCTAAAACGGATATCTGCAGAAATAATTTTCGTTAAAGACACGCCAATTTGTGATTCGCATAAGAATTTGCTGATTAACCTGGCCAATAAAGAGCGCTTTATTGGTCAACTGATGAGCACATTAGAATCAGCAGGTGTTTCCACTTTCGCTGCTACCTGATGATGCCGACTTGCTAATTGTTCAGACTGCGATCGACGCAGCCAACAATTTTGAAAAATCTTTTGTTGTTGGGCAAGATACTGATTTGCTAACACTCCTCATCGGCCTTTCTCCATCGGACAAAGACATTCGCTTTTTGAGAGATGCTCAAGGAAATATTAAGAAAAGGGCGTATAGTTCCCATGACTTACAAATTTCGGAAGTTTTAAAGGGTTGCAAAAGATAACATTTTATTTGCCCATGCGTTTAGTGGCTGCGACACCACCTCTGCTTTTTTTGGGAAAGGAAAATCGCAGACTATAAATATAATAAAATCAAGAAAGGATTTACAAGAAGTGGTTGAAATATTCAATAATCCTTCATCGGCAAAAGATGACATAGCAAGAGCTGGTGAGAAATTTACACTTACCTTATACAAGGCACCCCGAAAAGAGACATCTTTGAATCATTGAATCCAGTCACGCACTAATTTAGTCTAGACTACCACCTACATCTGCTGCATTAGCACAAAATTCATATCGGGTTTTTCATCAAATTCAGACGTGGCGCGGAAAAACTTTAACGACAAGTGAATGGGGCTGGAGAAAAAGTAAAAACATTCTAATGCCAGTGGTTATGACTGAAGCGCCAGCTCCAACTTAAATTCTTCAGCTTATATCCTGCGGCTGTAAAAAAGGATGTGGAAAGTGATGTACCTGTGTAAAAGTTAGTTTGCGCTGCTCTACAATGTGCTCTAGTTGTCATGGCAAAGTTGTTTCAATTCGATCGAGGAGGACTACTTTGCAGAGGAAAATTAATAAATAGATATATTTTATTAGTGGAATAGGCCTACAGGGGAAACCACGTAAAGAGAACGTGCCCAGAGCTCTACCTCAAAGGTGGTGTGGAAACGGGCTCAAAGTACAGAATGCATAAATATAATAAAATCATCATATGAATACTAACACTTGATCATAAGGATCTTATTTTATATGCACCTTGTAGAGAAAAAACTGCTCTTTAATTTTGATTCAATACATTTTTTTGCTTAGACTAACATTTTTAAAGATAATTACCGCAAAAGGCGGCGCTGGGCTCACTTTTCTCTTCGCGCTGAAAACTATGACTATATTCCAAGGTCATTTACGACCGTTGGGTGGGAGATACGCAAAAAATAGCAAGGGACATTTTTATAGAGAATTTAATGGAGAATATAAAAAGCCCTGATTTTTTTGTAAAAATTGCGGTTTACGAGCAAAACGCCGAATAAGACCGGGAGGTCACGATTGGGGGTAATTTGTTGAGCATTAGGGGATGAAGCTTGCACCGGAGAGGTGGGAGCTCTTCGGATCTGTATTTGGGTTCCTACTAAGAGTTCATAACCAAACTTTCAAAACTTTATAAGTTTTTTCTTCTAAAAAAACTAATTTTCCTACACTATAATATATGGTTGATAGATAGACATGATTGGCTGATACGACCAATCGATCAATAAAAATCGTGATCTTCCACTAAGTGTGCATGCAAAGGTTTATAATTTTTGTCTATTAACACTTTCCCAAATTTCATTCGACCAGCTTTATAAACAACAAAAATAAACGGGAGTACCTATGGCGTGGGTCACCCGGTATATTTCCTTTTTAAAATGTAGTGGAACATATGGTGCAGTGAGATAATGATGCTAATAAGAAAGACAAATCAAGTAAATTCCAAAAACATTGTCCTAATTTGTATAATAAATATCCCAAAAACTAAAGCTTGAGTGAAAATTCAACGAAAACTTGAACCTTGGATATAATCTATACAGTAACGGAAAATCATGAAAATTCAACCGGTGTTGCGGTTCAACGCAATCAACTTAAAGTTGGGATTAATTACTCGTTTATTTTTCAGCCGTGTGTGTAAACATAATAAAAGTATTAAACGCTCTAGGAAACAACCCATATGCGAATCATAAACAAATGCTGTAATATTACGAATATTCCAACAGCCTAAAGAGTGCGAACCACTGCAATGAGTAATGTTTGGAGAGTTTTAGAAGCTTTGCTAATCGAGAAAATTCTATCCTTTAATAGGATTTGAATCAGTCCCCTAAAAGGTCCGTAGTCCAGGCATTAAGTAATATTTTTGACGTATAACGGTTTCCCTAACTTAGGATAGGGTGTCTGTATGGCAAAATTCGTCACTGTACCTTTTACTAGTTCAAGTAAGGTACATAAAATTCCTTACATAAATTACACATTTTACACAAAATAAAAAAATCTGATGTGGCCAGGCACATGACTTTATCATACAATATATAAAATTAATAGTTTAGCTGCATGAGAATCTATTCTATTGAGATAAATCGTAGGTATTGTCAAAGCATCAGCATTTGACACTACCTACACTACGTCATTAGAATAATAGTTATTTGTGTCACAAATGCCGAAACTACGGAACAGCACGACGAGCGGTGATGCGGCGCGTCACCGAAGGCGGAGTGTCGCCGTCGCATGTGAGCGAGTCGCGCTATCTAGTTTTTGGCAGGAGCGACATCAACTTAAAATTTAATAAATAAATTAAATATATAAATTTAATTATAAATTAAATTAAATTTTATTAATTTATAAATTTAAGAAACACGTATTTAAAAAAAAATAAAAGATTTCTGTATAGTAAATGCTAGGTTGGTACCACTTTGACGAAACGTCAAGTTTAAAGGTGCGTTCCGATTGGTAGGTAATGGTAGCTAATGGCGGTGGTAGAATACGAAATTATAGTATTTCTTACATATCGTGATAATGACACATATTAGTTTGCATGTACATAAACATGAGTCACTAGCAATTTTCTATTGGAAACACTATAATGGCGTCTGTTACCACTGCCATTATCACTAATGAAAACGCACCTTAAAAAGGTAATTCAAATTCTGACAGATTTATATTTGTTCATGACACATCCCTACCAACATGCTAAAATAAAACTACACTCATCGCTATACTTTATTTATAATATTCTGAATTTATCGTTTTTAGAATTAGGTATAAAGACGGGTTGATATTTCTTATCAACAAACAATCAAATTGGTGATCTTAATTTATTTGAAATTTGTATTTTATAATTTGCCGCACTACAGCGGCAACGTTCAATAGTGGTTCTCCAACCTCTGATGAGATCAGCTGTTTTCGAATGTGACAACACAAAAAAAAATTTGTCAAAATCCTGGCTACTATGTAGTTTCATATTAATGCAGATGCGACCGATCTAGATCAAATAGAATTTGCTCTTGCAGCTAAACTATGAATTTTACCAAAAAATGTCATAAACATAAATTATTCAAAATTTCCTCTACTTTAATTTATTATTTAACTATTTTAACGAAATTACAGAAATGGCGGCTCATTTGCAAAATCTTTGAAAAGGGCTTAGAATAAACTATCAGTTCCTTTGGGCCCTTTTGAACCAAAAGCTTTTCAGCTCTAAGTTTAGTCATGAAACTTCTAAATATGAACTTTCGTCCCGATACCTTTAGTAGTTTCTCCGGAATCGTCTCAACAAAAATCGGGTACACACACATACACACAGACATTTTTTTGTACCTTGGTCAAAAATGTTCAGGGGACCCAAAAAGACCTATTTCCGCTAAAATCAAAATTTTTTTTTTCGGCACGATTACAATACTTTATTATACTGCGTATGATAAAGTAAAAATGCGGAGCGATCCTCGGTAGTGGCACGCGAAACCAAAAAATCAACAAATGTTAGTAATTTTTTCAACACTTTTCTTAAGTAAGGGGGTAGTTGGTACATAGTCCAGACTAATCAGTTAATAAGTTACGGTCGTCGGTCAGTAATGCATTGTGATTTGTTTATTTTTTATTATTCTGAAATTGATTATTGTGGCAGTTATTGTGCCATAGAGGTTTAAATACGGTAATAAGGTCTCTACAATATTTATTACCGTTTTGATGTTGTTTTAATCATAATTCTGACCTGTAAATGTCTATTAAAACTCATTGCTGTTACTCGTTGTTTGTTTTGATTTTAACTTTGCGTTTTTTCTAAATAGCTCGCGTTTGCTCACACATGTAACATCGACGGCAGAATTAGCTCTTGATTTCTTCCCCTTTTGATCAATATTAATACCACGACTGCGTGTCCGTGGTGACAAAATCTCCAAAATATGCTATTTATTATGTATATTTATCTACGATTCACATATAATAAATTCATTGCATACGTATCTATGGATATACACGGTTAGCCAAAATTACCGGAACACCTAAATAATTCTCTAACGGTAAGAAACTTAAAAAAATTGTTCAAACAAAAGCTTTTTGGCTTTAAACAAGCTATCGTTTATATATATTTTCAAAATACTGTACACCTGTACACCTATACACCTGTATATTATTACATGTTTTAATTCTAAGATTAATTCTAAGAATTTTCTATATGAATAATTTTTTTATAAAATGCACTATTTTTGAATTATAAGCAATTAACCAAAAATAGTCAAAATTACAGGAACACCTAAACAATTCTTCAACTACAAACAATTTTTCAAATAAAAGTTGTTTGCGTGTAAACAACCTCTCGTTTAAATATAGTTTGAATATACAGGCTGTACATTTTATTGTGGAATTTTGAAAACTTTTCCATTTTCTAATAGCACGTATATTAAATTTTTTTAGTTCTAAGATTACTTCTAATAACTTTTTGTAGAAATACTTTTTTTTTTAAATGCGTTATTATTCAGTTATAAGAAATTAATCCAAACTGGTGACCTTCAAATTAAAAATATTTCCCCCACATACATACACATTTATTTTAAAGCTGCTGTTTGAACATTTAATTTAATTCTATTTAAGTTAGTATTTTCTCTTGGATTCGTTATTTTTTACCCGTTCGGTTTAAGTAAAAGTACATGATTTTTGATTAATTGCTAATACCTGAAAAATAATACATTTTATAAAAACATAATTATCACTTAAAATTCTTAGAATTAAACTTAGTATAAAAAATATAAAATAGGGTGTTCTGTTAGAAAATGACAAATTTCCAAAACAAAATAAACATCCTACATATTAGGTTCGTTCGAGCAGTCGTCAAAACCAGTCAAAACAATTGGGGATTCTTGTACGCATACGCAATGCAGGCTTTTGCAGGGCAAAACCATTTGGCATGCGCAGGAGAAAGAATAAGTGCTTTATGCACTTATTGTACTGCTGCTCGAACAAACCTATTATAAATATATTTGAACAAGAGGCTGTTTACAACCAAAAAAACTGGTATTTGAAAATTACTTTAATTTTTTTGCAGTTGAAGGATTATTGAGGAGTTCCGGTAATTTTGACTATGTTTGGTTAATAGCTTATAATTAAAAAAGAAAGTATTTTACAAAAGATCCTATAAAAAATACATAGAATTATTCTTACAATCAAAAAGTGTAATAATATATAGGGATTCTATTTAAGAAAGTGAAAGGTTATCAAATTTCTATAATAAAATGAACGATAACTTGATTGTAAGCCAAAAATTTTAGTTTGAAATTTTTTTTTAAAATTTCTTACGTTTGGAGAGTTATTTAGGTGTCCCGGTAATTTTGGCTAACCCTGTATAATCCCCATCATGATACATGCCAATGATTATAATGACAGTAGAGTTGAATAATAATGACGTTAAACGACAAATAAGGACTTTATTATTTGAACGAACAGTCATATCATAATAATACAACGCGAGTGTCAACGTCTGTCAAAATCTACGTGGATGACAATTATGTGACAGTTCGCCTCGCCATCATTAACAAATACATTTAAAATGTTTGATATAAAATGGAATTTATGAGTAATAGATAAAACGTCGTATTCGACTCGCACACAATGGATATAAATCGCTCGCTTGTTTAAACTTCAACTTCGCGATTTATATCGTTAGTTATGTGCTCGTCAAATGATATACTATCATATACTGTTAGTTTAAGGTATCTGACACTTGAGTTTTCTTGCAGGTTTACCGATGTTATTTTGATATGAAAAGACGGAGTAGACCGGAAAAGGCAATTTGTTGCAGCTGTGAGTGGACAATACTTTAGGGTATAATCTAAGCTAATTTTTTTTTAAAAATAAGTGTTATCAATAATATGCATTACAGGGTATCCGTTTTTCATTAAACTACACGTATATTGTATATGTCGGTTATTTGTATAGTAAGAGATTGTAAAATATGACAACTAAATACATATTATGTTTTAGTTAAATGGATTTTGTATTGTAATTTCTAAGACTGATGCGTCTTTTCTTTCTATATATTCCCAACATTTTGTATTCTGTAATGGGTAAGGAAGTTATAATAAAAACTTGTTTAAAGTCAAATTTTATACCGCCATAGAATTGAGAACCGAGTAAAAATAATAATCAAGTAATACAAATTATGCATGGAAACTCATGTATACCGAATTAAAATTACATTCTAAATATGTTTTTCTAATAACTGTTTTTGATATCTTTAATCTAACGTAAAATATCGAACAACTAATCGGCCCTGATTGGCCCTTTTCGCTAATGCCGGGTAGTATAAAGGACCTACCTATCAGATATCCGAATAGTATATAATGTAGAATAGAAATTATGATGTAGTGATATGCAACAAAATTATAGTGTTGACCAAGAATGCAGATATAATTTTTGACTGTAAACAATTTATGTTAATTTTTACGAGGTTTGTACGATAAACGTAAACGTATATAAGAATCTAATGGGCTTATCTCAGGAATAAATTACTACCTAGAAATTCGACAGAGTAAACATTCATTCGGCCAGCAAATTATAAATGATATTATTTATTATTTTCTCTACTTTGCGTTCGTTATGTACTCATAACGAAACAGCTTTCGGTGTCGTTATAAGAACACTAGATCACAAACTTTTAGTAACTTTTAGTTTTACAAGATTGATGATGATGACGATGATACATCAAGTGTCAAATAAGGCTGACATCTCAATCGGTATTGGCTCGCCTCAATCGTATTAGTGAAATTTACAACAACTACCAACTGTTGAAAATAAAATTACTCTAGATTGTAAGATGACATCCGCAATTTTCGAAATTTATGTAAAATTAATGTTGCAAAGTAGAAAAAATAGTATATAACATTCGTTTTATAAGACGTATTGGCGCACTCGTGCCATTTAGGCACTCCTTGCTACGCTCGTCGAGCCCAAAACTACTCGAGCGCCAATTTCTGTCTTATAAAACGTGTATTATAACATACAATAATAATATTATCAATAATAAAACTGAATAATATTGTAACTAGATATGAATATACGGACATTCCGTATACATTAAATTACATTTCTGGTGTGAACCCTACGTCATGTAGATGGCATTTGATAGGTGTCATGATAGGTTAGGTTTGGTAGCGTTGGTTACTTCCTTTCCTTGATATGGCAATGTTCCCTAATAGACGTCATAAGACGTCATAGGAAGCTCCCTGGTTCAAATCCAGGTTGTGGCTGTAATTTTTAATTTATTTAAAATTTACATAAAATAATGTTGATAAACTTTTAATTTATTCAATATTAATAATAAATATTTGGAATCTACAACTGAAATATAGATACATATTGGTACCTATAGACAGGGTTGCCAGATTAGTCTCAAAAGAACGCCGGAGATGATGGCGGGAGGTATAGCCGACGAGATTACAAAAAATATATAAAATAATTGTTAAAAAACAATATTTATTTTTAAAGTAAAAATATTAAAATAGTTGTATTAGGGTCAACTTGATTCTGTGATTAAAAGCGTCAGGCCGTTTCACCTGGCATGTGCCGAACCGAAACAGGTCTAAAAACTCAACTTTGTGATGTTGGCAAAGAATAGATCATAATCGCCTATGCATGTTCCATTTCCAAAAGCCACGTTCTACAGAGTTGCAGATATTTTGCGCTTTTTAATGTTGTTTCTTTTTCAATTTTCCTATACGGCTAAGAAAACATGTCGTTGAATACGTCGATTATTTACTATAAAAATACACGTTTTGATGTAATGGCAATCCCATATTTGAAAGTTATTTTAAGATAACATTGAATTGTCTTAATGGTAGCGGAAGAAAATTGATGGCTTAAAGACCATAATTGAAATTGCAAAATATTGATAACTTTGAGTAGCATGAAAGTTGTAAATGGAATATAAAATGTACCTACTCTGGAATTCTATGTGCTCTGAATACGAATGCGAACTCAAAATTACGTAAGACATCCGGAAAAGTGAGGTCAAATGTCAAAACTGTAATTTTAGCAACATTAGTAAATGTATGCCATGTACGGCCATCATCTATTATACGCTGTTATTTAGCCAATGGCGTCGTTTAAAAAATATGTCGATTCCGTCTAATTTCAAAAACCATTGAAGGTCGGAAATTTAGTTTACGATAAATATGTGTACATATTTTGATAATTCAAAACGGAGTTTTTTTTTATTGTATTTAGAGATTTAGAGATTTTGTCATTTTTCTATACTTTGTGTTCTCACTGTATAATAGCGGTTTTACACTATTGTTAATGGCACTATACACAATTTTTTATTGCTTAAAAAGTTGTAGAACGTTTTGCGTGATAAATTGCGTAGTGTAAAATAATTTCGATAACATTGAATATGTAAAATCCAACAAAGATATGTCTCTGCATATCGTCTGGTTAAAACTAAAAGTAACTAATTATAATTTCAAATAATTACAAAAACCTGACTAGAATAGAATACCAATAAATATAATGACATTTTCCAGCGAATTAATGGATTTTAACAATTTATTGAACTTATTTTAATAACACTTATTCATCGTATTTTCGTTTAGGTACGCATTTATCAGCATTTGGCCACAATTAATTCGTGCTTGAATAAAATATAACAAATTGTTAGTTACTGACTTTTACCATTTTAACTTTAAGCCGACGATATATTATTTATATGTATGTGTTTTTATATGTATATATGTGTTATATATATGTGTGTTATATACATATGTGTCTTTATATGTAAAACTATTTCCTTCATGTTTGATTTTGCCGGTGATGCTTGTATGCCTGCCGGGGACCCGAGATGAGCCTGAAATGCTGCAGACTCCGGCGCAATGCCGGAGATCTGGCAACCCTGCCTATAGGACACGATAAAGCAGACCATAAAAATGAATATTGCTGTTAAAGTTATCTGTATTTTGTGATAAAATTTGCACTACTTACAATACACCGACAGTCGCTTGAAATAAGCAATAAAATAAGCAACTAAGCAATAAATTTTAAATTACTCCTCATCGAGGCTAACGTTTTATGGTAAAAGACTGCAAGACATCATTTGCCAGATATTATCTCCGCTATAGGAGGGAGCCATGTTGTGCAATTATAATTCCGTGTCAACCATCAAAAAAAAAAAAAAAAACATTCATACTTTTTTTGTTAGTAGAATAAGAAAAAGTTTTACCGTATCATAGAAATATTTCATTGATAACTATGTTCCTGACAGCATTCTACTTAGTTTATTCATAGTATGTCATTTTTTATCAGAAAAGTGTCCTTAAAAATGAATATTGATTTTTGTCGCACTTTTGTTCATACGCGTCACCACTGTGCGAAGCATTGTATTGAACGCCAGTCTATTTTTTTAATTAAATTAAACATAAATAAGAGCCCTTGAAAACGACACCACTTTCTCCTGTCACCGAGGCATAAAGAATTTTTTTCCTGCAGTGAATTTCGGTATTATGAAATCAAATCGCCTGCTATCGGGACACAATATTAAAGTCCCAGAAAATATGGCGTATGCGAAGTAATATCGCAATATTGGTCTGGATCTGGATTTTGGTCCCCTCTAGTTGTACTAATAACTGCTCTGAAGACGAACGCAGGAGGCAATATTTGTTATTGCGAAGAATTCTGAACGTTTGACCTTTAGCGGGTGGTACAAATGATGTATAAAGTGCGGAAACGGCATATAACATCCTAGCTGGAATTGAGCGATTGGACAAAGACGCGAACGCAAAGGGACGTTAAAACCTAATAATATAAATTGGATAGTATACTCGTATGCTGGAAGCCCTTCCCGGTGTTCGTGTAAGGATACGAGATACGTATTCCGTAGTTCCCGTTATAGAACAATTGAAGAAAGCTACCCTCTTCGTTCGAGTGTTGACATCGACGTTATTCATCGAATTTATCGGATTTCCTCCAACAGCGCTTTGTGGCGCGGCATTTGAAGCTCTTTCACAGTACTGAATAATAAATCTCGTTCTTGATTCAAGGAGGACGTAAAACTTTATGCCTATCATTTTATTGCCATCTTATAAAGTTCAATCCCTACTCACATAGGCCTTGTATCCCACGTAACGTTGGAAAATGGAACGAGTGGGCCAATAGGTGGTATAAAACGGTGGTACCTACAATTTGATGTATGAAAGAAAGTTATGCAATAAAATTTGTAAAAGTTATAAACAATTATCTCTGGCTGCCGGCGAATTTTTACTATATTGGTGTTTACGTACTATTGCCATTTAGGGGTTGTCAGCAACTGTGCAAAACTCTGAGCGTTCGAGGGTATCATGCAACAATATTTGTAAAAGTAGGATGTCTTAAGGGTTGTATCCTGTTAATACCGTCGTCGGATGCAGAATTTCATGTGCTTTACGAATTGGCTGACGTCGATTCTCTATGGTGTCGCGTCGCCGTCGGTGGACGGAGTAATTTGGAATTGTTTATATGAACGTCGGGCGCTCTTATTAGATAACGCTCTCTTAATTAAATCAAATTTTAGGCAAAACCGTTTGATAATTTTTTGGTGGAAAAGTATGGCGTATACTATTTGAACAGCTCTATCGTTTGGTATCCGTTTCATTAAAAAATTCGATAAATAACAGTTATGAATATTTTTTATGGCTAACTTCTCCGCGGTGGTTTTATACTATTTTTTCTACTTTGCGACATAAATTTCAAAAATTACGGTTGTCATCTTACAATCTATAGTAGTTTTATATTCAACAGTTGGTAGTTGTGGTAAAACTTACAAATACGATTGACGCGAGCCAATAGCGATTGACATGTCAGCCTTATTTGCCACTTGCGTCAATATCATCGATCTTGGAAAACCAAAAGTTACTACACGTTTGTAATCTAGTGTTTTTATAACAACACACGACAACGAACGCAAAGTAGAAAATAGTATATTATAATACAAGTTTTATAAGACAAAAATTGGCGCACGAGTAGTTTTGGGCACGACGAGCGTAGCGAGGAGTGCCCAAATGGAACGAGTGCGCCAATACGTCTTATAAAACGAGTGTTATATACTATTTTTTCTACTTTGCGACATTAATTTTACATAAATGTCAAAAATTGCAAAAATTGAAATTGATAGTCCGTCGCTGCTCTCTCAGTTGTGTTTTTATGCGCCACGTCTATCCGCTCGTCATAATGCTGTGTTCTACTTTGATCGAGCTAGGAGCAGTGTGTTAACGAAAGCCCCAGTCTTTGTGATGTGTAACAATTATAATAGAATTTGTAACTTCTGTGACATTAATTGTATGCCTTTAAAAACTCTTATTTCAATCGCTATAGAAAATTTTTAGCGCCTAGCGTAGCGCCTAGCGTAGCGCCTAGCGTAGCGCCTCTCTGATCATGTGTCTGTTGACCACGTTGTAGTGCCGATGATCGTCATGAGTATTATGTATTTGAGTCTGGAGGTCGTAAGCCATTATACCTGTAGTATGTGTTATTTCAACTTTTTCTCTCATGTATGTATGATGTTTAGGATGTTTAAGTTTATATTGCCTTCATTTGAGTACCTACCTACTTTTGCTTTGTTATTACAATTATTACCTTAATTTTTTGTAGTTAATTATTATTAGTATTTTGTCCTGTAATTGGAATGTTTGTTATTCTGTTGGGCAAATAAATAAATAAATAAATAAATAAAATAACGAAACCGCTTTCGGTGTCATTATGAAAACACTAGATCACAAACTTTCAGTAACTTTTAGTTTTCCAAGATTGATGAAATTGAAGTCAAGTGTCAAGTAAGGCTGACATCTGAATCGCTATTGGCTCGCCTCAATCGTATTTGTGAATTTTACTACAACTACCAACTGTTGAAGTAAGAAAATACACTAGATTGTAAGATGACAACCGCAATTTTTGACATTTATGTCAAATTAATGTCGCAAAGTAGAAAAAATCGTATATAACACTCGTTTTATAAGACGCATTGGCGCACTCATTCCAACAACTCGTGCGCCAATTTTTGTATTATAAAACTTGTATTATAATATACTATTTACTTATTACTACTTTGCGGTCGTTATAAAATTCATAACGAAACCGCTTTCAGTGGCCTTTAAACCACTACATCACAAACTTTTAGTAACTTTTAGTTTCCAAGATTGATGATATTGACGTCGTGTCAACTAAGGCTGACATCTCAATCGCGATTGGCTCGCCTCAATCGAATTTGTGAATTTTACCACAACTACCAACTGTTAAAACCAACTGTCGGCAGGCCTGAATTATCATTATTATGGCCCGCGTCTGTGGCACGTCTTAAGTTGCCTCAATCGTATTTGTGAATTTTGACACAATTACCTACTAACTGTTGAGAATAAAACTACTCTAGATTGTAAGATGACAACCGCAGTTTTCAAATTTACGTAAAATTAATGTAGCAAAGTAGAAAAATTTGTATATAACACTTTTTGTATAAGACGTATTGGCGCACTCGTCCCATTTGCTACTCGTGCGCCAATTTTTGTCTTATAAAACTTGTATTATAATACTATTGTGTAAGGATGGGTATCGAAGTAAGAACTATCGATGTTTGACATCGATGGTAAATTTTTCGAAAATATCGATATCTGGATAACATCGGACTAAACCTATCGATGTTTTTAATCATCGATGATTTTGAACATGAAATGACGAACAGGTAAAATGGAAACAATGTTGCCATCCAAAGGCAAAAATCGCTATTTATAAAAAACAAAATATTTCCTTGTAATATTCGCCTTTTTTTATAACTTGATAAAAATGTGTTTTACTTGCTAATATTTTGATAGGTTAGGGTAAAATGTGCACAAGTGTTTTTTGCATTGAAACTGAAGTATGTATGTATGTATGTAGATACAGCCTTCTGTTTGTTGCATGACAAAAACGTGACAAATTCACCAAAAATTCACCAACAAAACCAAAAATAACAACAAAATTTCTACTAATATTGGTTATCAACATCTTTCAAGAAAATAAATTTTGCAGCTATTATATCTCCTGTTAGCGGATTTCTGTTGATTAAATAAATTTCCAGCAATGGAGAAAATCCGTACTGAAGGAACTGATTTTGATATAGTGGGAACATATTTAAATATTATTTTAGAATCGATGGGATAATATGGCCAACATTTCTTTCCAAAACTACATACAGTTTCTACCTATCCTCTCTAAAAAAATGAAATAAAAACTAGCTCCTCTAAAATCTCAGATTGTGTGTCAAATTGTCATGGTATTTGAACAAGATTGGAGACCCGTTAACTTTACTTTTTACTGAAAAAGCTCGAGGGCCGATAGGCCCGAGAGCTTCGGTTACCCTCGGGGCGTAAACATACGTCTAATGCCTTTAGTAAATAAAAACTTATTACGATGAATTTGGTGAATTTTCAATATATTTAGCTTTCCTAAAACCGGACGTTCGCTAATCTGAACGCCCAAACAGAAATAATAAAATAAACCACTGACAAACCGAGGGAAACGCCATTTTTGTCAATTCCTGTTTACTGAAAAATATTGCTTTTGTATATATCTTGTATCCAGTACTCGTGTTTTCTACTATTTAGCTGTAATATTTGATAATCCGAACCACCGTCGGTCCCAATTAGTTCAGATTATCGACGCCCTACTGTGGTAGAATAATTTCCCGATAAAAAATTCAAATCATGAGAATATAATCTAAGGTTATCTAAGAAGATAGCCAGTGATTAAAAGTTGATGACCAATAAACTTTTAAAAATTAAATAGACGATTAATAAATAGTTGGTCACAATTTGAACATTTATTTATGTCGAATCACTAATACTATTTTTTGTTTAGTTCATTCATAAGTGATGGTGCTGTGGTAAAAAGTTTCATTCTAATTATGGTTTTGAGTATATACACGGTAAAAGAATGATGATAACTTTTTTTGGTCAACATTTTTAACACGCTCTAGTTTGTACCAGTTACAAACAGACATCAAGTGAAGTTAACACCACCTCAATCTTTTGTAAACATATTCTTTGGTTTACCTTTTTTCATAACCGAGATAGAACAAGGACGGTAATGACAAGACAGCACACGGTAGCAAGCATATCAGGTAGCACACTATGGTAATCTTCAGGTCTTGAATGCGCGTCTTATTCAGAGAGAGAATCCATAAATAATTCTACGACAGTAGGAAAAGAGTTCTCTTGCGGCCATATGATCTTTATTTACAGTGAAACATTAAATGGGAAATTTGCCAAATGTTTTATGAAGGAAAGCTCATTTAGTCTCCTTTCATGGAGAAGATAAGCTCTTAGTTCTAACGATTCCCTCAGCCCTCTATTTGAATGCTTTCTATCTCGTGCATGGCTTGTCGTTACTGAGTTACCTCTTCTTGTAGCATTGTTATTAAATGAGGTAATGAAGTGAATCGTAAAACTATGTTTAGAACATATTGAGTTGTTGTGGAGACTGTTTGGCTCCACTTCATTTAAGTAAGTAAACGTCCCAAATTCAGACATTGTGCTAAATTCCGACATATTTCTGTTTAGTTGGATAAAATAAGAAATCTACAATATTGAACTCATTTTAAGACATCCGGCTTGTTAATTTGACATTACACTTATCAACCCACAATCGTGGGTCTACCAATGCTCTAACGGTAGAATATAACCGAAAAATTTGACTGATCTTGATAATTGAGTGTTATGCCAAAAATTGATTTTTTCCTTATAAGGTAACTGCAATTCGACTTCTTTTTACATCGCTACAGGATAACGGTAATAAAGAAAATTCTAGTAACATCTATTTAGGCTGACTAAAAATGCTTTAAGATATTTTCATAATAATACGGTGTACCACTTTTTTAACCACTATTATTTACAAATTTAGGGGTGTCGGAATTAGGTACATGTAAATATAGCACGCCCTTAAATCAGACATTTGTGTCAGAATTGTGTACATGGTTAGATGTAATACATATGGCTCTATTCCTGTATTTGCACAAGAAAATAACATATTTTACATCGTTTTCTATATTACAATTAATTGTCCGCTCTTTGTCCGAATTCCGACACGAGTGTCCGAATTACGACCAACAATAATCCCTAATTATTACGCAAACAGCAGAGAGTAGCGATGTTGGTATTAATCTACCACCTTTGGAGATAACAGTTGAACTCATGCCATCCCCATTAAAAACATAATTATTCTGGTCTGAAACACCCAAATAAAGTAAAAAGAAACTGTTCTTATGTAACATCATTATCTAATGCTTGGAGAGAATATTTGTCAATAAAAAAAGGCACAAAAGAAAATCATTCTAGAGAAATAAAAGAAGCGAAAAGGGATCAGAATAAAAAGCTGCTCCAAGAAAAACACTAAAAATTCCAGTTGCAAGGAACATTCAAATACAGACGACGGAGAAAAGGCAGACTGAAGAAGACTAAGGACTTATTTTATACTGTTTCATTAAAAATGGTATAACATAAATGTTCAATATTTCTTAATAAATCTTGTTTAACAATATTTAATACAGTTAATATTTACTTGAAAGTTTATATTTGTCGGAATAATGTACCACAAGTGTATGAGTTAGGAGCACTGTCTGAATAAAGTTTACTTAAGCTGTGGGATTTCAGACCAAATATACGCTTAGTGTCGGAATTAGGGGCAATTGTTGTATAATATAAATTATATAATTAACAATTTTTTAAAAAAATGAATAGCCAGATGTTTTACAAATATATTTGTTTGAAAAAAGTTGACATATTTATTATCATCATCACATAAATAAAACTTCTACAGTTAAAAATGTAACAAAAATTCCTTAATCTGTCTGAATTGTGGGCGTTTAGTTATAGCTGGTACAAACCAGAGAAAGCTATAAATTACGACCAAACAACTTATCCTTAACCAGTCTTTAATTTGAATCTCTGGTACCAGAGAACTAATGGATGCATTCATTTTAGCTTATCCTTATTCTTGCACACTGTATATTTTCAAATGAGCTACAATCAGTGTAAAAATATCATTGAACGATTCTCGCAATTTTGACGTAACATTTTGACATAATATGACATACCAAATTTGGTACTTTTCTCTATCTATATGAAGACAATAATTATACCAATATTCTTCAAAGTCTAATAGGTGCTAATGTAAAACCACGTTTTTCTACAAACGTCATTGTGTCCTATTTCTCCTATGTCATGTATAATAGAATGTTAATAGACCATTTGTCGGTGATGGGTTCGAGCAGAGTGTCTGTATGTGCATACGAACTATATGTTATGTATAAGGATCATAATGCTAAGAAATGATTATATAATTTAATAGCGGTAATCATTACTGACAGCAGACTTTATTTGGAACCATGTTGGAACGAGTACAAAACATTTGCCAATTATTTGACGCCGTTCCTCAAGTTGAACCAAATCCACCGCAAGTAGGTCTTCCTGTCATCCTGTGTCGTGAATTTGAACTTTGGTACAGACAGATCCTCTCGTTCCAGACTTTTCTTACCTTGCTCGATGGCTCGAGGGTATATTGTCTGGACGTTCCTCTTTCCCAGCATCCTTAGGATAAGATCAGATATCTTTGTTTGCGTTTGATCTACCTTCAGCTGAGGCGACTCCTCCAAGCGTCGCTTATACAAACGTCCGATCAACTTCCGGTCGTTTTGCGCGGTCAAACTCAGAAACTTGCTTATAATAGCCCGCACCGGGAACTTGAGGATCCATTTATTCAATGGAGACATGATTCTACATATAATGGACCATTGAATTTGCACGATGAGGTGACACAGTAATGACAGCACGAAAATGAAAACTGGTCTAAATACAACGGAATCAATAAAACAATGACAACGGGTCAAATGAATTCTAAATGCCAAACACAATTTGGCCTAGTCGGCCCTGACTTTGGTGATCGGATGAAATGATTGTCAAAGAGAATAGAATTTAGAGGAGGGATCATGGGCGCCGTTACATATGGTCAGCCCCCCTAGATTTTTGCGAAACTTGGGAAAAATAAATTGCTGGATAAATGATATTGCGATTACTATTAGCTATTGTCACCAAAATCAGTTATATACTAGATTGTCTTTCTCTGTGATATTGCCCTTTTGAAAAGCAAGAACTAGTCTCGAGATAAATTTTGCTAAAAAATAATCAAAAAATGTGGCAGGTACACATTTTATCTTATCATAATATTTAGCGGTGTTTCCCTAGTCCCAACGATGATTTGATAAAAATATATTTCAAAAAATATTGTGATTCTGTGCTTCGGGGATAGATAACGAGCACCATTCACAAGCTTCTCGAGATTTTATTTACGGTACTACCATTTCGCTCAATAACTTCAAGCATAGTACACTTGCAAGCCCCTACGTACCCCTTTGATATGAATGAGTTTTCTTCTGTTCTACACGCATGTCTATGAGAGGGGCTACGGACCGATTAGAAGTACCCATACAATTATTTGGAGGAGCTCCAACCAACAGTAGACTACATGCTTAATAAAGGGTCATTATAAATGTTTGTAGTCGAGGTACGCCATGCCCATGTTAGTAGATTTCTGCCCCTTAGGACGAACAAATATCAAACTTATATTAGGTTATGCCACCAATAACAGTTACGCATAGAACAAAAGTATCATAGTAGTATTCGGTTCATATGAAGCGCCAAACACAATTTTTTACATTGGGTGTCAGCTCTTACTTTGACTACAATCATTTATAATGATGTATTTTAGATGAATAGAGGTAAACAGCAAATACCTAGTTTTTTGGAATATAAACGTTGTCGAAAAAGATTTGTTTAAACGGCACCATACGCTCTATTTGGCTGTTACCACTTATCTTATAGCGTTCACAAAATTGTGCTCTGGTGGTGTTCGAGTTTTACCAAAAGAAAACGCTATTAGCATTTTTCTTTCGCCATTCTCCTACTACACCCTAAAGCGTTGTAGTTGGTAGTTGTAGTAGATGGTTAAAATTATTTATTATTTATTTTTCTTTTATTATATCTTATTTATTTTTCTATATGTCTAGTTTGTCAGTTATTTAATTTTATTTACTTATTGAAATTATTATAATTTATTCATTATTATTATTAGTTAATTTTATTAATTAAATGATTATTGTTAAGTTTAAAACAATTTTGCAAATGGCAAAACAACACTTTTAAAACAATTTAACGCGGAATTTTTGCTTGATAGCTGCCTCTTTTTACTTTATCATACGCCGTATGCTAAAGTATTGTAATCATGCCGAAAAAAATGAGATTTTAGCCTTTTGGGTCCCCTGAACATTTTTGACCAAGGTACAAAAAAATGTCTGTGTGTGTGTGTGTGTGTGTGTGTGTGTGTGTGTGTGTGTGTGTGTGTGTGTGTGTGTGTGTGTGTGTGTGTGTGTGTGTGTGTGTGTGTGTGTGTGTGTGTGTGTGTGTGTGTGTGTGTGTGTGTGTGTGTGTGTGTGTGTGTGTGTGTGTGTGTGTGTGTGTGTGTGTGTGTGTGTGTGTGTGTGTGTGTGTGTGTGTGTGTGTGTGTGTGTGTGTGTGTGTGTGTGTGTGTGTGTGTGTGTGTGTGTGTGTGTGTGTGTGTGTGTGTGTGTGTGTGTGTGTGTGTGTGTGTGTGTGTGTGTGTGTGTGTGTGTGTGTGTGTGTGTGTGTGTGTGTGTGTGTGTGTGTGTGTGTGTGTGTGTGTGTGTGTGTGTGTGTGTGTGTGTGTGTGTGTGTGTGTGTGTGTGTGTGTGTGTGTGTGTGTGTGTGTGTGTGTGTGTGTGTGTGTGTGTGTGTGTGTGTGTGTGTGTGTGTGTGTGTGTGTGTGTGTGTGTGTGTGTGTGTGTGTGTGTGTGTGTGTGTGTGTGTGTGTGTGTGTGTGTGTGTGTGTGTGTGTGTGTGTGTGTGTGTGTGTGTGTGTGTGTGTGTGTGTGTGTGTGTGTGTGTGTGTGTGTGTGTGTGTGTGTGTGTGTGTGTGTGTGTGTGTGTGTGTGTGTGTGTGTGTGTGTGTGTGTGTGTGTGTGTGTGTGTGTGTGTGTGTGTGTGTGTGTGTGTGTGTGTGTGTGTGTGTGTGTGTGTGTGTGTGTGTGTGTGTGTGTGTGTGTGTGTGTGTGTGTGTGTGTGTGTGTGTGTGTGTGTGTGTGTGTGTGTGTGTGTGTGTGTGTGTGTGTGTGTGTGTGTGTGTGTGTGTGTGTGTGTGTGTGTGTGTGTGTGTGTGTGTGTGTGTGTGTGTGTGTGTGTGTGTGTGTGTGTGTGTGTGTGTGTGTGTGTGTGTGTGTGTGTGTGTGTGTGTGTGTGTGTGTGTGTGTGTGTGTGTGTGTGTGTGTGTGTGTGTGTGTGTGTGTGTGTGTGTGTGTGTGTGTGTGTGTGTGTGTGTGTGTGTGTGTGTGTGTGTGTGTGTGTGTGTGTGTGTGTGTGTGTGTGTGTGTGTGTGTGTGTGTGTGTGTGTGTGTGTGTGTGTGTGTGTGTGTGTGTGTGTGTGTGTGTGTGTGTGTGTGTGTGTGTGTGTGTGTGTGTGTGTGTGTGTGTGTGTGTGTGTGTGTGTGTGTGTGTGTGTGTGTGTGTGTGTGTGTGTGTGTGTGTGTGTGTGTGTGTGTGTGTGTGTGTGTGTGTGTGTGTGTGTGTGTGTGTGTGTGTGTGTGTGTGTGTGTGTGTGTGTGTGTGTGTGTGTGTGTGTGTGTGTGTGTGTGTGTGTGTGTGTGTGTGTGTGTGTGTGTGTGTGTGTGTGTGTGTGTGTGTGTGTGTGTGTGTGTGTGTGTGTGTGTGTGTGTGTGTGTGTGTGTGTGTGTGTGTGTGTGTGTGTGTGTGTGTGTGTGTGTGTGTGTGTGTGTGTGTGTGTGTGTGTGTGTGTGTGTGTGTGTGTGTGTGTGTGTGTGTGTGTGTGTGTGTGTGTGTGTGTGTGTGTGTGTGTGTGTGTGTGTGTGTGTGTGTGTGTGTGTGTGTGTGTGTGTGTGTGTGTGTGTGTGTGTGTGTGTGTGTGTGTGTGTGTGTGTGTGTGTGTGTGTGTGTGTGTGTGTGTGTGTGTGTGTGTGTGTGTGTGTGTGTGTGTGTGTGTGTGTGTGTGTGTGTGTGTGTGTGTGTGTGTGTGTGTGTGTGTGTGTGTGTGTGTGTGTGTGTGTGTGTGTGTGTGTGTGTGTGTGTGTGTGTGTGTGTGTGTGTGTGTGTGTGTGTGTGTGTGTGTGTGTGTGTGTGTGTGTGTGTGTGTGTGTGTGTGTGTGTGTGTGTGTGTGTGTGTGTGTGTGTGTGTGTGTGTGTGTGTGTGTGTGTGTGTGTGTGTGTGTGTGTGTGTGTGTGTGTGTGTGTGTGTGTGTGTGTGTGTGTGTGTGTGTGTGTGTGTGTGTGTGTGTGTGTGTGTGTGTGTGTGTGTGTGTGTGTGTGTGTGTGTGTGTGTGTGTGTGTGTGTGTGTGTGTGTGTGTGTGTGTGTGTGTGTGTGTGTGTGTGTGTGTGTGTGTGTGTGTGTGTGTGTGTGTGTG
Source organism: Melinopterus prodromus (assembly GCA_964023965.1). NCBI lineage: Eukaryota > Metazoa > Arthropoda > Insecta > Coleoptera > Scarabaeidae > Melinopterus > Melinopterus prodromus. The sequence goes on from OZ030394.1 coordinate 45,266,147, forward strand.
TGTGTGTGTGTGTGTGTGTGTGTGTGTGTGTGTGTGTGTGTGTGTGTGTGTGTGTGTGTGTGTGTGTGTGTGTGTGTGTGTGTGTGTGTGTGTGTGTGTGTGTGTGTGTGTGTGTGTGTGTGTGTGTGTGTGTGTGTGTGTGTGTGTGTGTGTGTGTGTGTGTGTGTGTGTGTGTGTGTGTGTGTGCTGTGTGTGTGTGTGTGTGTGTGTGTGTGTGTGTGTGTGTGTGTGTGTGTGTGTGTGTGTGTGTGTGTGTGTGTGTGTGTGTGTGTGTGTGTGTGTGTGTGTGTGTGTGTGTGTGTGTGTGTGTGTGTGTGTGTGTGTGTGTGTGTGTGTGTGTGTGTGTGTGTGTGTGTGTGTGTGTGTGTGTGTGTGTGTGTGTGTGTGTGTGTGTGTGTGTGTGTGTGTGTGTGTGTGTGTGTGTGTGTGTGTGTGTGTGTGTGTGTGTGTGTGTGTGTGTGTGTGTGTGTGTGTGTGTGTGTGTGTGTGTGTGTGTGTGTGTGTGTGTGTGTGTGTGTGTGTGTGTGTGTGTGTGTGTGTGTGTGTGTGTGTG